>APFE031628441.1:49664-158429 GCA_000404065.3 Pinus taeda | reverse complement strand
AAGTTACGACCCCGGGAAGTTGATGTACCAATTTACCCAAACGGGGCCCACAGTTTGGCGTTTCATCTTCTAGGGTTAGGTTTTGGAATGTTAAGGGTTTTTCCATTGTTTCTCAACACTAAATAGGCCTTCGAGCCTCATTGTAACACAGTTCAGAGGCATGTATCCACCACATCTCTTCTTAGAGATAAGCTACCATCGCCTTAGCTAGTTTATTTCCATTACTGTTTGTAAGCATATTTCAGTATTTTACATTAATGAAATGAAGTATTATTTCCACTGCATATCTGTGTTTATGGTTATCTCTGTAATTTGTTGTGTTCCTATTTAAGTTCGGATCAACGAAGTTCCAGAAGGATGAGCCCAAAGATCCAGAGGAGGGGGAGTGGCTCTTCCACTCACATATGTGGGTGAAGGGTTCTTTGCTGTAGTTCATTACTGATAGCGAGAGCCAAAAGAACCTCATTTAAGCACAGGACATGAAGTAGTTGGGCCTACTGAAAACACCACACCCGCAACCGTACTCCATCGGGTGGCTTCACCAAGGGCGAGATCTCCGCGTTAGCCAACATTGTCGCCTTCCCTACAACATCAAGCCCTTCACAAAAGAGGTACTGTGTGATGTTTCTCCTCTTGAAGTTTGTGATGTATTATTAGGACAACCATACTTTTGTAAGTGACATGTTGTGTATGCGTTTAGGCTCACACTATTATTATTGCTTTGGGCAATAAGTTGTACAAGATAACAAAGGTAGCATCGCCTACAGTTATTTCTTTGATCACTGGGAAGCAATGCAAAAAGATCATTTCCTAGACTGGGAAATTTGTTTTCCTTATGATTCACCCTCAGGGAAAGAAGAATATTGTGGCCACAACCTCTAGACAAGGCTCCTCCGCATAACAACAACAAATGTACAAGGTTGTGGAGGAGTACAAGGACATGTTCACCTCACCCATAGGGGTACCTCTATATTGTCAGGTAAAGCACTCCATCGATCTGACCCCAGGGGCACCGCTACCCAATAGACAGATCTACTGATGCTTTGTTCTGGAGAACGATGAAATCAAGAGGCAGATTCATGAGTAGTTGCAAAAAGGGCACATCAGGCCAAGTTCATCACCCTGTGGGAGCCTGATCGTGTTGGTACATAAGAAGGACGAGACCTGGAGACTTTGTATTGACTATCGAGCGCTAAACGAGATCACTGTGTGGAATAGGTATCCAATCCCACAGATTGATGACCTTTTGGACCAGCTCAAGGGGGCCAAGTATTTCAGCAATATTGACTTGAATTCTGGTTATCACCAGGTATCGATCAAACTCTCTGATGTGTGGAAGGCTTCCTTCAAATCCAAGGAGGGCATTTTCAAATCGCTGGTCATGCCTTTCGAGTTAACAAATTCCCCCACAACCTTCATGAGGATAGTGGAAAACATTTTGCATCCCTTCACCAACTCATTTGTGGTGGTGTATTTGGATGACATTCTCATTCTTCGACAAATCCTCCAAACCTTGCAGCAACACGAGTTGTGTGCGAATATGGAGCTCCGTAACTTTCTGGGTCTTTCCAACTTCTATCGCAAGTTTGTGTTGGGGTTCTCTCATATCACTTGGCCTTTGAGTCAAATCACCAAAGGAGGAGCAAAAGCAAAGTTCTTTTGGTCTGAATCCCAATAGAAGGTGTTTTCCAATTTGAAGCATCGCCTTTGCTCTGCACCGGTGCTCACATTACTAGATTTGCAACAACCATTTGAGATTGAGACAGATGCCTCCGACTATGTTATTGGTTCAGTTCTTACTCAACAAAGGCATCTAGTGGCATATCAGAATGAGACAATTTTAGACACAGTTTGAAAGTATCCCACCTATGACAACGATATGTATTTCATTATGCAGGCCTACCGATAATGGAAGCATTACATTCTGGGGAAGGAAACAATCATCCACACAGACCACCGACCCTTGGAGTTCATACAGACACAGGGGAAGTTGCAAAATGATCCTCATAAGAAATGGTCCACATATATGCAATAGTTCCACTTGAAAATTAAGTATAAGAAGGGAAGCATCAATAATGTGGCAGACTTCCTTAGCCAATCGTCGGTCATGGCGCTGACCACTGTGCTCAACTCTTGTGGGCATGAGACTGCGAGGTGGTCACATATTTATAGGAGCGATCCCAAATTCGACAACACATATCATACGCTCTTGGAAGGTAAGAAAGTCCCAAATTTTCACCTTCAGGATGCACTGTTATGCCACCTAGGACACCTTTGTGTTCCTTCAAGTGAGCATTCCAATATGATTTGGAAGGTGCACTATAGTCAGGTCACCAGACATTTTGGGGTAGAGAAAATAATGATAGTGTTGTATAAGTATTTTTATTAGCTGAACCTTCGATAAGATTGTCAGAGGTACATCATATTTTGCACTGCTTGCACCATTGCCAAATTGACCATCAAGAAGCAAGGCTTATATACTCCTATTCCTACTCCCAGTCAACCTTGGGAATCCATCTCCATGGCTTACATGTCGGGCCTTCCTTCTACTAAGCATGGTAGTGACTGTGTTTCCGTGTTCATCGATGAATTCTCTAAGATGGCCATTATGGCGGCATGCAAGAAGAGTATCACAACATAAGCCACTGCTAATCTCTTCGTTGAACAAGTGTAGGTACACTCTGGGATCCCACAGTCCATTATGTCAGATCAGGACAACAGGTTCCTAAGTACATTTTTGTCAAGTCTATGGTCGATGTTGCATACCAAGGTCACTAAATTTATGTCTTTCAACCCCAAACTGATGGCCAAATAGAGGTCGTCAACAAGAATATCGTACACATTCTGTGCATGTACAACTCAAAGCATCCACGCACATGGGATGAAAGCTTCCCTTATGTCCAACACAACTACAATAAAGCTCTCCATAGCTCAATTGGCCACAACCCCTTTCAGGTGGGATTGAGATTCTAACCAATATGCCCCATTGATGTGGCCATACCATTTGCAACTAGTTAGGCAGATTTGACTCATGTCCAGTCCGAAGCTGACAGGGATAACAACTTCATTGAGCACATTCGACACATCTACCACCACGTCCATGACATATTAGACAGAGCCAATGATCCAGGTGGATGTTGGTGGCCACTTTCTTGTTCCACTTGGACCCCCACCACTGTCTCTTTTAGTTTTTCAGTTTCCTTAATTGTAGCAAAATTTACTATTTTTTGGTAGTTTTTAGGGTCTTGAACTTCTGTAGCCATTTTGAGGCCCTAAATGATGTTTTTTTTTTGGGAAAATTAGGGGCAAATAAATATATATAATTGATTTTTTCCACTTGAAAGTTGTAGTCCTTGGATAGATCTTTCCAACAAGGTATTGTGTGCATCAAACGAAGATCGTATGCTAAAGTTACGACCACGGGAAGTTGATATACCAATTTACCCAAACAGGACCCATAGTTTTGGCGCTTCATCTCCTAGGGTTAGGCTTTTGGATGTTTAGGGTTTTCCATTGTTTCTAAAATATAAATAGGCCTTTGAGCTTCATTGTAACATAGTTCATAGGCATGTAGCCACCACATCTCTTCTACGGGATAAACTACCATCGCCCGAGCTAGTTTATTTCCATTCTGTTTGTAAGCTTATTTCAGTATTTGATATTAATGAAATGAAGTGTTATTTTTGTTGCATCTTTGTACTTATGGTTATATATTTAATTTTTTGCATTCTTGTTTAAGTTCATATTAGTGGTATCAGAGCGATCTGCTCTTTCTCAGTTTTTCTTTGCATGTCCCCAACGAGGTTGGGATAGAAGGAGTTGAGGTTCAAATTATGAACCTTTGCAAGACCAACCTCGCAAATGATGACCTCCCATGGTGGAAGAAAATAAAGACAAGGGGGCGGGATATCCTTTCAAAATCTTGCTCAAAGAAGCCCTCGAGTGACATAGGAATGCAATGATGGATAACTTTGCCCAAATCCTTTAGTGGCTACCCAAAGGTGAGGCATATCCTTCCAGCAACCACTCTTGAAGTGCCACACCTTTCAAGGTACAAATTAACTTTGACATCCCCATATTTTAAGTTCAGATAGATGCAGGCGTCGTAGATAAATGGTTAAATATGCTAGAAGGATATTTTTATGTTCATGATTTTCCAACCGGGAAAAGATTACTTTTTCACTTCTCAAGGCCAACCCCCATGTCAAGGACTAGTGGGAAACCTACTGTGAGAAGAAGGATGAAAGTAAACCCTCACTATTTTCAGTCGCACCCACTTGGAATTCTTTCTGGGATGCCATAAAGGAGTAGTACTACTCTGTTGGGAGCTAGGAGGATAAATACATAAAGTGGACCACGCTACGACAGGGAAGGGACCAAGACATGTTGAAGTTTACCAATGTTTTTCATACCCTTCGCACGAAGTTGGGTATCAAAGATTCTAAGCAGTGTTTGGTACTCAAGTACCATGGCTATCTAAGTTATATCTAGGATGAGATGGAGTTCCTAGAAATCTACTCGCTCGGCATGATGTACCGATATGCTATCAAGATTGAGTAGAAGTTTAAACAGAAAAAGCGAGACTTTGGATCTGTGAATCCGAAGCAAGGGAAAGGCACCCCCAAACCACAGAGCAAAGGACAAATCCAAGGTAGGGCGACCCAAGATAACCCGTTGAAGCCATAAGAAAAGAAAACACCACGAAGACAAAGAAGGGCATGGGAAAGTGGTGTGAGTTCCATAAGATCTCCACTCACAACACAAGTGAGTGTCGAATCAATCAGTCACTAGTGGTCGAGTTAAAGGCTTCCGAATCAAATGCATGTTTCAACTTAGAGTCAAAACCTGACAAGGGGGATGACAAAGGGAAGTAGATCATTGACATAGAGCCCAGTGCTAGCATGGCCATCACTAAGATCCAGAAGATTTAGCTTGAAGATCGAAAGGAGGGGGAATGTGTAACAACCTTGGTGAAAATTCCATGTAAAAAATATATAAGGCCATGGTCGATAGGACACGTATTGCAAGATGAATGGTGGGGGAAACATCCTAATGGGTGTTGATTCGATTTATTATGGCTAAGGAAATTTGCAAAGGCTTTGGAAAGGCATGAGGCATTTATTGGCATTTTATTTATGAAAATAATGGAAATTAGGAGAAAAGGAAGGTGAAGGGTCACAGGTTGCATGTGAGGAGGAAAATGAACGAAAATAATGGAAAATGAAGAAAATAGAGGCCTCATTAATAAAAAGGCTTCTAAGGATCAGTGGACAATATTTGACTAGTTCAATTTTAGAGCTCTCTCATTATTCTCTCTCTCTCTCTCTCATACTCTTGGAGCACTCTGGGAGGGTGTGGCATACTTGGATTTTTGGAGAAAGAAGGCAAAGGAAGAGCAAGAAAGTGAAAGAGGGCATCAAGATTAGTAGCTACATTATCTTTTCTTGGCAGTACCAAGTTGCATGTATGTTTGCTTCACTAGTTTTGGCATGCATGGCATATGCATGTGGATTTTTGGTTGCGATCTGTTATTGGCATGGAGGATGGTCGGGATTGACATTGGATTGCCTAGCCTTGCCATTTCCTAGATAGCCATGGTGATTGTGGGTTTACTTTCATTGTTTTGTTTTGTTGGTTCTCATGTTTCCTTAGCTTGGGTTGAGTTATTAGTCCTGGAAGACCTGGTTGGATAAATGCTCTAGGATCCTTGTAACAACTTGGATTGAGTTAATAGTCCTGGAAGATTTGGTTGGAAAAACGCTCTGGAAGCCCTTGGTGGTTGACTTACTTATCCTGAAACCCATAGTTGGACAAATGTTCTAGAAGCCTTGAATAAGCTGTGGGTTGAGTTACTAGTCCTGGAAGCCTTGGTTGTACAAACGCTCTGGAAGCCCTGGACACCTCGGTTGGAAAAACGCTCTAGAAGCCTTGGAAGGCTTGGATGGAGACCAATCTGATGATGGTTTTGTGATATCCGATCGTGAGGTGGAATCGCTATTTGATGGGTTGAGTTGGATGGCCTTTGGAAGCCTTGGATGAGTTTTGATTGATGTGTTCTATGAGATCTCACATTCATGTTTGGACTATGGCACGTGGGTGAATGGTTGAAGAGGTATTTGCCTCAACCATTCTATGGTTGGGTGGAACGTGGAAGTCCCATCTTGGGTTTAGATTTTGCATCATTAGAGAAAGGTTATTTATCCTTGTATTTCTATAAGCATTTTGATGGATTATATGTGGTCTACATGGATGCACTTTCATGAGTATTTCTGTTGCTATTATGTTGCTTATGTATGTGTTTTGTGACAACAACCATGTATGGATTTCATCATGTTTTTACCTGTAATTGAATGATCAATTTATCTATGACCTAATGGATGAAATGGCGGCTAATGTGATAAGGATACAATTCTTCATAGTGAATCTCAGATAAGTATGAGACCCCTATGTTCATATATATTTACACCTGGAGGTTGCATATTTACTAAGTGTTTGACAAAATTCCTGTCATGGCTAGTAGGGGTCCAGTCAAGTTCTTGAACAAGTATTTTCTTTAGTACTGTCATTTCCATGTTATTTGACTGATGTGAAGAGATGGTTCAATTTTGGGCAGTGACCTGGGCTCTAGGCCTGAAAAAGTGGCTCAAATCTCGAAGTAGTTGATATAGCACTACCAATTTTGGTCTCTGGTCACTGGCAAGAAAGAGTGACTTTGGGTTGCTGGTTGCACTCATGCCTATAGCATGGGAGATATTGAGCCTTAAATTTTCCAAAAGCTTAGTGGGACCCCGAGGCAAGCTGTTTAAAGTATTGGATTGGTTCCTAAGGGTCCCCAACTGGTCGGTTTCTTGGGTAGATATGGGAGGAGGGTGTTACAGAACACCTCTTCCACTCACAAATGTGGGTGAAGTGTTCTCCGCTACAGTTCATTATCGGCAACGAGAGCTAAATGAAGCTCATTTTAGCAGAGGTCATGAAGTGGTTGGGCCTATTGACTATAACACATTCATAAACTACATCATCGAGTGGCTTCACCGAGGACGAGATCTCCACATCAGCCAACAGTGCCTCCTTCCCTACAACATCAAGCCCTTCAAGGACGAGGTACTGTGTGATGTTGCTCCTCTTGAAGTTTGTGATGTATTATTAGGAAAACCATACTTGTGGAAGCGACATGTTCTATATGAGTCTAAACCTCTCTTCGTTATTATTTCTTTGGGTAATAAGTTATGCAAGATACTGGAGGTAGCCCCGCCTACCACCATCTCTTTGATCTCTGCTAAGCAATGCAGTAAGATCACCTCACATGTTGGGAAATTTGTTTTCTTTTTGATTCACTCTCAAAGTAAGGGAAGGTCATAGCCACATCCATGGCCCCCGGGAAGGGTTCCTCCATGCAGCAGAAGCAGGTGGATGTGGTCGTGGAAGAATACAAGGACATTTTTTCCACACCCATAGGGGTACCCTTGCACTGTCAGGTTAAGCATTCGATCAAATCTGACTCCCGGAGCACCTCTACCCAACGTGACAATATATTGCCTCTCCATTATGGAAAATGAAGAGATCAAGTGACAAATCTAGGAGTTGTTGAAAAAAGGGCACATCCGACCAAGTTCCTGGCCTTGTGGGAGCCCAATTGTACTTGTATAGAAGAAGGATGGGACATGGAGGCTCTACATTGATTATCAGGCACTAAACAAAATCATTGTCAGGAACAGGTATCGGATCCCACAGATTAATGACCTCCTAGACAAACTCAAGGGGGCCAAGTATTTTAGCAAGATCGATCTAAAGTTTGGTTATCACTAGGTTCCAATAGAGCCCACAGATGTATGAAAGACCATATTCAAATCCAAGGAAGGCCTTTTTGAATGGTTGGTTATGCCCTTCGGGTTGAAAATTCCCCCTTCTACTTTAATGAGGATAATAGATCATATATTGCGGCCCTTCATCGACTCATTCGTGGTTGTTTATCTTGACGACATCCCCATCTTCAACAAGAGTTGGGAAGAACACTTGCAACACATTTGGCAGGTCCTTTAAACACTTAGATATAAAAAATGATGTGCCAACTTAGAGAAATGCACCTTTGGCATGAGCCAGGTCCAATATATGGGTTACTTCATAAATGAGTGTTGCGTGCATGTGGATTTGACTAAGATCCAAGTCATTCGGGATTGGCCAACCTCGAACACTCTAATAGAGCTTCACAATTTTTTGGGCCTTGCAAATTTTTATCAGAGGTTTGTGTTGGGATTCTCCCATATCACTTGGCTTTTGAGTCAGATTACTAAGGGCAAGGTGAAAGAAAAGTTTTCCTGGTCCGAGTCCCAATAGAAGGCATTCATTGAGTTGAAGCACCACCTCTGATCTGCACCAGTGCTCACACTGCCAGAACTACAACAACCATTTGAAATTGAGACAAACGCCTCCGACTATGCTATTGGTGCAGTCCTCACCTAACATGAGCATCCAGTGGCCTATCATAGTGAGCCCCTTTTTGAATACAAAATCGGAAGTACCCCACCTATGATAAAGAGATGTATTCCATCATGTAGGCCTGCTGACAATGGAAGCATTATATTATGGGGAATGAGAGAGTCATCCACACTAATCATCGACCTCTTCAGTTTATACAATCACAAGGGAAGTTGCAGAATGATCGCCATCAGAAGTGGTCTACATATCTGCAACGATCCCACTTAAAAATTAAATACAAAAAGGGCAGCACCAATAATGTTGTAGACTGCCTTAGCTGGCCCCCAATTGCAACACTTATGATTGTTCTAAACTCTTGTGGCCACAAGACCTCTGGATGGCCCCAACTATACTAAAATGATCCAAAGTTCACGTCCACATACCAGATGCTAGTAGATGGAAAGCAAGTTCCTAATTTACCTCCAAGACGCATTATTATGCTACCTGGGTCACCTTTGTGTTCCTTCAAGCGAGTGTGCCAAGCTGATTTGGGAGGCCAAGACAATATCATATCCTCTTCCAAATCAATCAACACTTCTCCAGAAGATCAAAGGTTCTACGATATTCAACAAGTTTGACTCGAAGTCAAGATTTTATCAAGTTGGCATTAAACCAAAAGATAGGTTCAAAACAACTTTTAGCATCCCACATGGCCAGTACCAGTGGAAGGTAATTCCCTTCAGTTTTAAAAATGCTCCACCAAAATTTTAGAAAAGAATGGAAGATGTATTCAGAGGATTAGACTTTTTAATTATCTATATTGATGATTTATTAGTCTGTTATAGAAATATCCAAGAACATCAGAGACATCTCTAGATATTTTATGAGCATTGTTATAAACATGGCCTAACATTATCTAAAACCAAGATGGAGATTGGTAAGACAACCATATAATTTCTGGTCTTAAAGGTTAATGTAAGATGTATCTCCCTCAAGGATCATATTCTACAAAGCATGCAAAAATTCCTAGACAAGATTACTGACAAAACTCAATTACAAATATTTCTTGGCAGTCTGAATTATATACGTTCGTTCTATCCAGGATAGGCACAAGATTTGGTGATCCTCCAGCAGAGAATAAAGAAAGAGATACCTCAGTGGACTGAAGCCATGACTACAACGGTCAAGAAAATTAAACAGAAGGTAACATCACTACCCTCACTTAAGTTACCATCTGATAGTGGAACTTTTATCCTTGAAACGGATGCTTCAAATTCAACATGGAGAGGAGTTTTACTTGAAAATGATATTTTGGGGGAAGAAAGAGTCTGCTCTTACACTTCAGGATCATTCCATGGAGTAAAATTGAAATATCCAAGCAACTATAAAGAAATACTGGCTATAAAAAGAAGTATTATGCATTTCAGGCTATACCTCAAACCAGTACACTTTATTTTTTCATACTGACGTTAAGCAAATGCCAGGCATGGTATGACCAGGAAAAGATATGATAGAGACAAATGATCACCTAATCAAATGGGAAATATGGTTAGATAGCTTTGATTTTGATATTGAATTCAAACCAGGATATCTAAACTGCTTAGCAGATCTCCTTATAAGAGAAGCAATGGACCTTTTTCCTTCATAACAGAAAACATGGTGGGTTCAAAGTGCATGGGTCCTTTCTGACTCCACTTTGTTTTGCCGGTGGGTTGGATTTTTTCGCCCGATAGAGATTTAGGGGTATGACTGGCAGCCACCAGTTTACCAGTTGTTATATTATATAAGAATGGAAAGGCCTCATTGTAAATCACTCTGAATTTGTGCAAGTGTCTGGCGCAACCTAAGATTTCTTCTCTTCTCTCTTTTGCTGAATGCAAGATTGCCTATAGAACAATATTTTTTCAGACCAGGATTAAGGTATCTATTAAGATCTGTATTGAGTCTGTAATCGCTGATTTAGATCTATGAAATACAATTGTGAGTTTATCTGTATTTCCGCTACAATAAGCTTGAGTGTGCCAACTTGGAGAAATGCACCTTTGGCATGAGCCAGGTCCAATATATGGGCTACTTCATAAATAAGTGTGGCATGCATGTGGATCTGACTAAGATCCAAGTCATTCGGGATTGGCCAACCCCGAACACTCTAATAGAGCTTCGCAATTTTTTGGGCCTTGCAAATTTTTATGCAGAGGCTTGTGTTGGGATTCTCCCATATCACTTGTATTTTGAGTCAAATTACTAAGGGTGAGGTGAAAGCAAAGTTTTCTTGGTCTGATTCCCAACAGAAGGCATTCATTGAGTTGAAGCACCACCTCAGATCTGCACTAATACTCACACTGCCAGAACTACAACAACCATTAGAAATCGAGACAGACACCTCCGACTATGCTATTGGTGCAGTCCTCACCCAACACGGGCATCCAGTGGCCTATCATAGTGAGACACTTTTCGATACAAAATCGAAAGTACCCCACCTATGATAAAGAGATGTATTCCATCATGTAGGCTTGCTAACAATGGAAGCATTACATTCTGGGGAATGAGACGGTCATCCACACCGATCATCGACCTCTTCAGTTTATACAAACACTAGGGAAGTTGCAGAACTATTTCCATCAGAAGTGGTCTACATATCTGCATCAATTCCACTTGAACATTAAATACAAAAAGGGAAGCATCAATCATGTTGCAGATTGCCTCAGCTTGCCCCCAGTTGCAACATTGATGACTGTTCTAAACTCTTGTGGCCACGAGACCTCTGGATGGCCGCACCTATACTAAAATGACCTAAAGTTCACCTCCACATACTAGATGCTAGTAGATGGAAAGCAAGTTCTCAATTTACCTCCAGGACGCATTATTGTGCTACTTGGGTCACTTTTGTGTTCCTTCAAGCAAGTGTGCCAAGCTGATTTGGGATGCGCACTATAGTTGGGTCACAAGGCACTTTGGTGTGGATAAAACTGTGGTTGTACTACAAAAGTACTTTTATTGGCCAAAACTCCAACTAGATGTTGGGAAATATATGAGATCCTACACTGCTTGTGCCATTGCTAAGCCAACCATCAAGAAGCAAGGCTTGTACAGTCCTCTAGCTACTCCCAGCCAGCCGTGGGAATCCATCTCCATGGAATGTATGTTTGGCCTTCCTTCTACCAAGCATTGTAATGACTGTGTATTTGTGGTCGTGGACATATTTTCTAAGATGACTGTATTGGCAGTTCGGAAGAAAAGTATCACAGGAGAGGACATTGCCAAACTCTTATTTGAATGAGTGTGGGTACATTTTGGGATCTCACATACCATTATATCAGATCAGGATAACAGGTTCCTGAGCACATTCTAGTCAAGCCTCTAGACATTATTGGACACCTTCGAAGCCTTTTTGAAGCCCTAAACGAATTTTTTAGTGTTTAATTTAATTTAATTTAATTAATTAATTTTATTTTATTTTATTTTTTATTTTTTTATTTTTATTTTATTTTTATTTTTTTATTTATTTATTTTATTTGTTTATTTATTTTTTTTTTATTTATTTTTTTTTTTTTTTCGAAAAACAAGTAAATATCATTTAAAGGTTGACATTTGCAGTTGAAAGTTATATTCCTCAGATAGATATTTCTAACGAGGTATCGTGCACATCAAATGAAGATCGTATGCCAAAGTTACGACCCTAGGAAGTTGATGTACCAATTTATCCTAACGGGGCCCACAATTTTGGCGCTTCATCTCCTAGGGTTAGATTTTTGGATGTTTAGGGTTTTCCATTGTTTCTCAATAATAAATATCCCTTTGAGCCACATTGTAACACAATTCATAGGAAGTTAACCGCCACATCTCTTCTAAGAGGTAAGCTACCATCACCAGAGCTAGTTTATTTCCATTTCTGTATGTAAGTATATTTCAGTTCTTGGATATTAATGAAATGAAGTTTTATTTCTATTGCACCTCTGTTTTTATGTGTATCTCTGTATTTTGTTGCATTCTTTCATAAGTCCGGATCAAAGCTATCAACATCAAGGCATTGGTTGTAACTATCTCCTTTTCCTTATTAATACAAAGTATATTTCTTTCCCACATATGTTGTCGTGTTGTGCAAATACTGTAATGGAACTTCTTGATCATCTATATTATAGAATCCATTGAGTATTTTATATATCAAATTCTTTGATTAGTTGTTTGTTGTTGATATTGCAGGTTTTGTCTTTGAGGTTCAAAGGCAGAATGAGAACTACAACTAACAATGAACGAGCGAGGAAAATCTTTAGATTACCAAGCATGTGCTTATTCACATTATCAATAATATTATAGGGGAAGCTTATATATTTTTTGTGTGTGTTTTGTTCTTGTTGAAAATGCAAGAAGAAAAATCTTGATTTAATTTCCCCTTGAATTAAATTAGGAATAAAATTGTAATTCCACATCAAAAGACAACTTGTATGAGTTAACTAAGTTAATTTGACTTAGTTGGTTTAGTTAATTCAAGTGGAGGGTCTAACTTGAGTCATGTAGAGTGTCTCCTACTTTATAGGAGCCCTGGCTGCGTTTATTCAATTTAACTGAGTTAAAGTCAGTTAAACTAGTTCCAACAGATGGAGGAACTAGTAGGAGATTAGATAGTGGGGTGCTGCTTCATTTGTTCAACCAGTTAACTGATAATTCATTCATAAATAACTCATGCATGTAAGATCTGAGAGTTACCTAGTTGAGATTGGAGTTCAAGGGCAGTGTACTATCAGTTGTATAATTATCTGAGTTGTACAGATGGTGCATGTAGTCAGAAGAAGAGCTTAAAGGAACTACGCAATCCAGTGGAGGAAAATTCCTATTAAATAGGGGCTTAATTCCTTATTGAACAACACAAGGAAGTAGGAGCTTGGAAGGACAACATAATTGGCTAAGTATTGGTCAAGGCTTGTCTAGGAAGAGTGAGATAGATAGATATAGCGCATAGGTTGCTAGGGCTTGAGAAAAGCTTTATAATCTTCTCATATTTTCTAACTAATGCAATATACAAATAGCAGGGGTTTTTAGTTGTGGCTTTCTCTAGGAAATCATTGTATAATGTGTTGATTGAATTCTTTCTCTTGTATGCTTTGTGATTTCTCAATCGATTAATTATTTTCGCTGATGAGTAGAGTAGATTCAAGTCATTTGTTTTAGAAAATTACATAAGCAGTTTGAATCTACAAGGAATTTCTACAATTCTAGTGTTTGGTTTCTGAACCTAGGGAGATCACTTTTGTACATAAGAGCGATTAGTTTGTCAACAAAATTGGTGATTCCATTGGGGAACAAGTTGTTCTTCAGTGGTATCCCTTATTTTCTTAATTTGAACCTTTCCTAATTCTTTGATGAACCCTATTTGATTCCAAAACCCCAAATCTTTTAGATCTTTTGAAAGTTTTCTAAATCAATTCTTGAGTTTCATGCCCATTGCACTCTTTTGTGGGAGATAGTGCATTGACATCGCACCGTGTTGTTATGTAAGTTGTGACTATCCATGTTCTTCGCACTCTGTTGTGGGGAACAATGTGTCTAATCACACAGTGCTATTTTGTACGCTGCGACTATCCTTGCTCATCACACTCTTATGTGGGAGACAATGCACCTAATCGTACTTTGCTATTATGTAAGTTTCCACTGTCCATGTTCATTGTATTTTTATGAACTAAATACCTATGTTGATCTTGGAAAATTGAAAAATTCTTAAGGATTTTCCCTGTTTGGTCTGAGATCTATTTTTTCCCGAGGTTTTCAGCTTGTTCATGATCTGTTATAGGTCGAACACTTTAATTTTGTTTTGTTTAGTTATCTTGTCATGGAAAATATTTTTGTTTTAGTGAAAAGTTTCCATTTTTGTTCCTTTGAAGTAATTAGTTTTTATCTATTGATTGAAGCATTTAAAATTTTCTTCTGCATTGGAATTACTTTGTCAAAGTTTTGTTTGTTGGAGTGTCACATGCAAAGAGTTCTTATTCCTTTCGATAGAATATATGCATTCAAAGAGTAGTTCAGGCTTCTTGCTTTGAATGTTACACTTGTTTCTTTGCTTGAAACTTCTCACTCCTTACTATTGTTGTAGAAAATCTGTTGTGGGTTAACCTGATATTGCAATATAAATCAAAACAGAATACTATAACCTACTTCTACTATCAATTTGCGAAAGCTTAAAGATCAAGCTGAACAATATAACCAGAAGAAGAAGAATCAATCACACAATACACATGAAAATACTTTGGGGAAGCCTCAACTAAAAACCCAACTATTTGTATTATCATACAAGGTGGAAATACATAGGAAATATACAAAGCCTTAGCTCTCACAGCTAGCCAACTTTTAATACAATCCTCACAAATGCTCACAGGCAATCCTGGCTGCTCTTCAACGTTCCTCTTTGCCCTCCAAGCTCTTATTTCATTGCGCAGTTCTTGTGGGATGATCTCCTTCAACCAAGTGGAAAAACTCAATTTACCAAGTGGATGATCTCCTGATCTCACACACTGTCAGAACTACGCAATCATGAAGGAATGATTCCTTCTGCATGCATGAGTTTTGTTTATAAGAAAACACATGCAACTGATAGTACATTGTCCTTGACTTTAATCTCAACTGGGTATTTCTCGGAATAGACATGCATGAGTTTCTGATGAGGGAATCTTTAGTTAACTGGAGTACACTAGTTGAGTGCATGCATGCATCAACTGACTGTTACTTCTCTATTAGTTCCTCAAACAGTTTGCAACTAATTTAACTGGACTTAACTCAGTGAACTGAGTTAACTAATTGCAACTCAAATATAGCTCAATGTTATCTCCTTAATTTAAGACTTATCTCCTTCATGACTTCAGAAAGACTTCTAACTTGAATTTCTCCAACTAATTAATTCAAAATGAATTAATCAATTATTTCCAAGTAGCTGTTAAGACTAAATTTGATTTTAATTCACAATTTATTCGAGGAAAAATTAAATTGGAATATTCTTATTGCCACATTTCAACACTCCCTCTCAACAAGAAGATGATTATCTGCCACCCCGATCTTGTCTCTATGGAACTCGAATTTACACTTTGACAATGCCTTAGTAAAAATGTTAGCATCTTGCTCCTCTGTCAAAATAAACTACAACAACATGATCCTCCAATCATCAGCAGCTTGCTTTGCCTTGTAAAGCCAACGGGAACTCACAACTGACTTGTTATCGAGTCTCAGAACCACGTTCCAACCACTGTTACGAACTATGGAGTCATACTCCTCCACCATAGCATCCACCCAAATCGGCTGCTGCACTGCTTCCTCAAAGGAAGATGGCTCAGTCTCAACACATTCCCTAGCAAGGGTCATGTATCCAGTGTACCTCTCAAGTGACCTCCTTTGTCTGCGCTGAGAAGATGGTCCTCCCACCATCTCTCTCGCATCCTCCAACAATCTGTTAGCTTCTCTTGTGTGCTTCCATCCATCTCTGGAAGACTTTGCTTGAGTGGATGTCTCCACTCCTGGAATCTCTGCATGCGGCTGCTCCACATTAGTCTGAGGCTCCTCCTCCTTAGGAACCAACTGTTCCTCCACAACTTATAGTTGGAGCTCCCTCTCAAGGGAAACTCACATGGCCTTCTGCTAATCAAACTTGAGATCTCTGCAAACCACTGTCCTCCGACTAGTAGGCAAGTACACCCGATAGTTGTGAGGTGTATCACTGTACCCCACAAGTATCCCCAACTCTGCTATTGGCTCAAGCTTCTTCCATGCATCCTTTGTCACATGGAAATATGTCGGTGAGCCAAATATCCTAAAGTGACCCACATCTGGTCTATTACCAGAGAAAGCTTCCTTTGGTGTCTTCATCCCAAGTATGCAATGCAGGCTTCTATTATGCAAATAGACCGTTGTGTTGCATATGCCTCAGCCCACAATTGAAGTGGTAGGCCTTGGTCATGCAACATTGCCCGTGCTGCCCCTACAATACTTATGTTCTTCCTCTCGGCCACCCCATTCTATTGTGGGTTATGAGGTGCCATCAACTCTCATTTAATTCCTTGTGCTACACAAAAGTCCTTAAACTCTTGAGAGACATATTCTCCACTGTTGTCACTTCTCAAGGCCTTGACCTTCTTCCCTGAATCTTTCTCGACCAAAGCTTTGAACTCACAAAAGTTTGTGAAGGTTTGGTCCTTCTTCTACATGAAATAAATCCAACATTTACGAGAATAATCATCAATGAAAATCACATAATACCTTTGCCTCGTTGTGGATGTCGTCGAGAATGGTCCACACACATCAGTATGAACTCGTTCTAAGATAGCCTTTGCTCGACTGTTTTGATCATGAAAGGAAGAATTGGTGTACTTTCCCAAGGTACAACATTTGCTTGTGTCAACTGGCTGAAGTTTACCTTTGGGAAGTCCTATAGATATCTACTGCATTATCTTCAAAGCCCCATGATGCAAATGGCCCAACCGCCTGTGCCACAACTCACCAATGTCTTGGCTTTGCACCAATTCTACTTTCGTACTCAATTCTATACAATCATCTAGCTCTAGTTTATAGAGATTCTTCACTCGAATCCCTATCTTGTTCGTCTAACCCATGGCAATGTGTCTTAGGAATGCCTTTCCTTTACCGAAGACAATATCGTAGCCTTTTTCCTCCAACATTGCAACCGATAACAAGTTCTTCTTCAGTCCAGGTACATACTTCACATCTGTCAACGTGATAGGAGCTCCATGCTCCCTCTGAAAAGCAACCACGCCCACTCCTGAAACACTATACCTTCCTCATCACCCATCTCTATGCGCATATTGAGGTCTTTCTCCTCCAAGGCACTGAATAAACTTTTATCACCGGTCATGTGGAATGAGGCTCCACTGTTAAGATATCAAACACAACCCATCATCAATGACACCATGCATGTGATAAGGGTAAAGTCCATTTCGAACTGAGAGGCTAATGACTCACCTTCTGATCCTTCCAAGGATGCCTTCTTGGACTTCTTCAATGGGAAATTAGTCGCATAATGTCCCATCTCGGGACAATTAAAGCATCTCACTTTAGACTTGTCACCCTTCTTCCCTCCATGAGAAGAATTCGATTTGGAACAGGAAGCCTTCCTCTTCCCTTTCTTTCCCTTACTTGTTAAGGCCAGATTTTTTTCATCATGAGTCTTAGATGAAGAACCATCTCGTGTTCTCCTCCTGATCTCCTCCTGCATAAGATCCGACCACAGTCATTCCCAATCCAGCAGTTTCTCCCTTCCATTCACAGAGTCGTGGTAGCTATTCCAACTCTTTGGAATGCAAAGGAGAGCGAGGCTCACCATATCATCATTGGTAATAGTTATTCCCACACTACCAAGCTCATCTCTGTAGGTGGTAAGCTTGTTCAGATATGTGGAAATAGTATCGCCCTTCTCCATCTTGATTCTTCGAAGCTTATCCTTGAGCGCCAATTTCCTCTGGTCGCTACTGTTCTGGTAGAGGTTCCTTCAATGTCTTCCACATTGAAAATGGAGTATCCTTCCCATGGAGACTCGAGACAATATGGTCTCAAACTCCCTCAAGGATGATCTGTCTCGCCTTCGCCACACACTTCTTCCACTTAGCCAACTCTTGTGCATTAGTTGAAGCTGGCTTTGCGATTTCTTGATCAATGAATTCCTTCAAGCAATTATCTTCTAGTACAACCTCCATTCTATCTTTCCATGCTATGTAATTCGAGCTACCTTCCAAGGCATACTTGAGTCTCAAGCCATAGAACGCCATTGGCCAACCTTGAAGTATGATATGAATTCGATTTACACCTGCAACCCCGAACTTCAAACTTTGAATTCTCTTCTTAGTATATTGTTCACAGCTCCGTTACTATGTAGAAAATTTCTACAAATCCAGCTCCGATACCATGTAGAAAATCTGATGTGGGTTAACCCGATAATGCAATATAAATCAAAGCAGAATAATATAACTTACTTCTACTATCAATTTGCGGAAGCTTAAAGATCGAGCTGAACAATATAACTAGAAGAAGAAGAATCATTTGCACAATACACATGAAAATACTTTGGGGAAGGCCTCAGCTAAAAACCCCACTATCTGTATTATCATACAAGGTGGAAATACATAAGAATTATACAAATCCTTAGCTCTCATAGCTAGCCATCTCTCAGTAGAATCCTCATAGATGCTCACAGGAAATCCTGGCTGCTCTTCAGCCTTCCTCTCTGCCCTCCAAGCTCCTATTTCCTTGCACAGTTCCTATGGGATGATCTCCTTCAACCAACTAGAAAAAATCGATTTACCAAGTGGATGATCTCCTGATCTCACACACTGTCAGAACTGCACAATCCTGAAGGAATGATTCCTTCTGCATGCATGTGTTTTGTTTATAAGAAAACACATGCAACTGATAGTACACTGTCCTTGAATTTAATCTCAATTGGGTCTTTCTCAGAATAGACATGCATGAGTTTCTGATGAGGGAATCATCAGTTAACTGGAGTACACTAGTTGTTTGCATGCATGTATTAACTGAGTGTTAACTATCTATTAGTTCCTCAAATAGTTTGGAACTAATTTAACTGGACTTAACTCAGTAAACTGAGTTAACTAATTACAACTCAAATATAACTCAATCTTATATCCTTAATTTAAGACTTATCTCCTTAATTTAAGGGATAACTCTTGCATGACTTCAGAAAGATTTCTGACTTCAATTTATCCAACTAATTAATTCAAAATTAATTAATCAATTATTTCCAAGTAGCTATTAAGACTAAATTCGATTTTATTTCACAATTTAATTCAAGGACAAATTAAATTGGAATATTCTTGTTGTCACATTTCGACAATAGTTAGTATTCATCGAATTGAAAAATAATATTACATTTTCATATTCGCTGCATTAGATTTGGAATCAAGTCATAATATCATTGGTTTCATCCCCATGGACCCTCTTAAGTAAAAAAAACTTTAGATCAATGCTTAATAAAATCAATTAGACATTTATATATATATATAATATATATATATATATATTTTTTTTATGGTAGCTACACCCACATGTCTCAAGCACAGTTTTTCTTTGTTTCAAGCTTGTTTAAAAATGAAACTTATCTCGATCTTAGCCTTGTTCCTTCTCATGCTTGCTAATACATGAGAATAAGTTATCGAGTATACTTTTATCACTTTTTTGGGCTCGTGAAAACTATATGAAAAGGGAAATTTTTGGAGTTTTCTTTAAGCTCTTTTTAGACTCCCTAAACATGAAATGTTTGTTGAATGGAGTTGTTTCCTTTCAAACTCGTTAAAAGGATTATAAAGGGTGTCTATTTAGTGTAAGTTTACCCCCTTTTTGGATTGGATATACTAATTATGAAAAAGGTATACTCTAGTCAATCATGGTTAGAAGAGTTATGCTTTGTATTGTTTTATTTTATTTTTGGACCTAGGAGACTAAATTTATGGAAAATAACACCCTTGAAGTTTTCTTTATGTTCTTTTTAGACTCCCTAAATATGAAAAATCTCCGAGCTTTACTTTCTCCGGGCCCATTAAAATTTTACGTAGATAGAATTGAAGGAGTTATCTTTTATCCTTTTTTTAGATCCTAAATGAAAAATGGCATATTGGAGTTTCCTTTTATTTATTTTCAAACTCTCTAAATATGAAAAATAATTCAAGTTATCCTTTCATTGGACTCGTAAAATGTAAGTAATGTAGGAGTCATCCATCATGATGAGACAAAACCATTCCTTCCTAGGATTCGTTAAAAAAAATATGAAGGACTCATCCAAAGGATGAGCTTATACTTCAAGCATATGTTATCCTCCTCAAGCTTGTACAAAGTTAAACAGGTACTTTCCAGAAATGGTGGGGGGAATTGGGAAAGAGATATATAAATTATGTATTTGAAAGGCAACAATTCACTCTTGAACATGACACTCCATCACTCTTCATGTCTGTATTGGGAAATCCACTTGTCTCTCTTTTGATCATGACCCATTTAAAGTCATCATATTGGTCTTTGATCTTGTTTTAAGTCAAGTGCTACCAAGTTAATTGTCATGTTGCTAATATGTTCAAGAGAAGTTCAACCTAAGTCAAACATTTTTGTTGTCCTAAAAGACTTCTATCGTGTCAGCCATCCATGAGTCAGTCCCGCATCACTCCTATTTTGTTTTACTTCAAATCATGACACATGTTTCATGTCTTTGATGGGGATACATCAAGGCCCTCCTGAAATGGATCACTTCCTATCAACTTCAACACATTATCTAGGAAGTTGATTTAGAAATATTTTTAGTACCTTGGAACTTGGATGTCTCCATGGAAGGTTTCTTGGCTTTCGGTAACAAGTTTACAACATTGACCTTCGATTGAATGATTCTATGGGTATTCAAATTCAGTTCATTTATTCAAACTCCATAGAATGTACGAAAGTACTTTGAGTGCCATTGTCATTATCAATGGTTCCTCTCACATCTGTTAACAGTTCCCATTATTGACCGATAATTAGATGGTTTCTACCATGTTCAACCTCAAGACATTTATTCACATGGTTATATTCATACCATGGATAGATAGAGACGAAGACTCCAGATCTAGTTTGATATATCTAGGTTGTGTGGAGTTTTGACTATTCATGACTATGACATAGATCCACAATGTATGTATGGTGGCGATGTTCATACTAAGTCTTCTGAGCATGGATCCACGATGTATGTTTGGTGGCCATGACCTTGCTTTATTGACATGGATCTCTATACATTCCATACTAATTCTCAAAGTTACTTGGATTTTGAGTATGGGAATTCCTACCTCAAAGATGATCATATGATGTTATTGTACTGCAATATTTTGATTATTGACTTATACGTTTCCAACTAATTGTTCCTTGATTTGAACCTTTGCATGGTAAAGAAATTCAGTCATGTTGTAGCTGCTACAAAATCCTCCAAAATTTTGGCTTACACTCAATTTCAAAGCCTTCCTTGGTCTTGTACATTGTTGTCGCAAACACTGAAGCTTATTTCATGAGCTTTCTTGAAGTATTTTTCTCCCTTTTGCATTTTGGGTAAACTGTCGTCTTTTGGCATGATTGGTTGTCACATAATGTATGAAAGCCTATTATGATGGTTTCAAGGATATATCTTTTTATGTATATGAGTTTTGCTAACTATGTAAACATCTTTCCCACTCATTCATAAAGTTTTGAGCACTATCGCATAAGTGTCGTCACAGTCATCCCAAAGTCTATCTTAAGTGTCACACTGGTCGTAAATGGTTGTAAAGTGGTCACACAGAGGGAAATGCGTTATTTATGTATCTTGGGTGATCAACGTTATTGTGTCATCAAGTATTCTAAGTGTGAGATCACAGTCAAAGCCTTATCCATGTTCACATCAATCTAACTAGTCTTACACTTAGCCATCTCTGAGAAGGCTTCCCTACTAAGCAAATTTGTTTCACTCGGCCTCCCTGAACTGCACACTGTGTAGTTCTAGTGCTCTAGCTGAGACCTTTCCCCTTGACACTGCACAATGCGCAATTCTTGCCTCCTAGGACTTTTGCAATGCATAGTTTATATGCTCAATCTCAGGACTTGACCTCCAAAATTGCACAATCATTCCTCCCAGCCCGACCTTCATTGCGCAGTGCACAATCACAAGCCTTAAGCTCATCCCCTGAGGCTCTAAAATTCACAATTGCAAAATAGACCTGCCTCCCTTGTCTCCCAAAACTATGTAGTGTGTTCTCTCAATGCTTATCCCCTCAGCCTATCCCACTGGCTCCCAAAATTGTGTAGTCTTGTCCCTCAATCCTGCTTGAAATGCACAGTCTCAGAGCTCAAGATTTTCCCCTGGCTGCTAGATCTGCACACTACACAGTCACTAATCCCTCTCTCCTGACCTATCACCTGGTTTCGACTCAGTTAATGGATCAAAATGCGTTATCTTAGACTAGGGGGTTTTAAGACTGATGTCGTATCGTCATGAGTGAATTGTAGATGCAAGTACTCTATCACACCATGGCAAGATGATGAATAAGGAGATGAAGAAGGCAAGTTTGTTGAAAGACACACTTGTATCTGACTATACAAGTTAATCAATCATGAGACGCAAAAGGGACATCATTTTGTGATTGTAACTCACCAAGTCATCTGGAGGCAAAAAGAAGAAGCATACACTCAACACTTAATAGTAGCTGCAAATTGGCATTTCCACATCATACACTCAACACTTAACAGTAGCAGTAACTTGACATTTACACATCATCATGCAGTCCATGTCAACAATGTCATGTCATGAGTAGTCACATGCCACACCTTGTGGCCAATGATGTAACATATTTTTTAGAAATGTATTGTAAAGTGAAAGTCCAAAGGACATGTGTGGAATATGAAGAGTCATGTAAAGTTGAAAAGTCACAGGAAGTCAAACAATCACGAGGGTAGTCAAAGAGACACAAGGGAGGGGAAGCATCACCCCTTGATTATATATACTCCCTCATTGTATGAGCAAAGTACTTTTCACTTTGGCTCCTCTTGCAAAGCATTAGGGAGATAAGCTAGTTCTTTTGGAGAGCAAGGAGTGGCTCCAACGCTCCACTACTGGAGCTAGTGATGTACATTATATACATGTGTCTTGGAACTTTTACTTAATAACATAAGCCTTCAAGGCCAGCACGTTCTTCATGCATGGATTATGAATGTTTGTAAGACTATTATGCAGATGTTTGTATTTCATGTTTGCTTTCACATGTGCTAAGATAGTTGAACTATTTTGGTTGATTTAGTACTTATCTTATTGAGAATGTGTTGTAAAGGTTGTTATTGTTGTCCCATCATTGTAGACGATTTTGTAGGATATTAGACAAACCTTTCTTCATTTGTTGGTTGTAACGACCATTGCATCCTCTGTGGCCTATTCCACTGGATGTTAGACAAATCCTTCTGGTTCATGCGTGTCTCTTCTTGGGTGGTATTATTACCTCTCTTTTAGAGGCTCCCTTTTTTCCCCTTTATGTAGTAGAATAACCTTGACACGTTTACAACTAAACACTCACCAGGAACACCTTCTTACTTTTCAAAGGAACCATCGCATCTCTCTCTCTTGTTGACAGTTAGTGCCAAGAAAAATATTTAAGGATTCGGCAACCAGGCCTTTATACCAGATGGGAATCCCACAACAAATAGTGCGAGGTCTAATTGTGGCTTCATATTGGGGAGATCCCTTGAATGTTGGCAGGTCTAGTAGTGTCAACATTTATGGCCATAGAAGGAGGGCAACCAAACTTTTATGAATGATAGCCCCACCAATCCCAATCTTACTTCTTCTGGTCAAGACAGTAACGTTCCCAGCAACTCCCCTGCATGCATTCCTGAAGTTAGTAATTATTCTCAGCCTGAGACTGCACAACCTTACGAACTCACATACGAATGACTCTAGGCCATCCATCCCATCACTTGAAAGTTTGTGAGAGCTATTGGATTGATACTTGTTGTTGGGTCTCCAAAATGTCATCCACTTTCACCTTCATTTCCATCATTTTACCCTCATTCAGTAACTCTGTAACTCCATAACCCTACATTTAGTAACCATTTTCATAATCATATGGGTTTATTATTATTATTTTCCAAGTAATTGATTTTAAGTATTTTAAGTGAATTTGTGATTAAATATTAGGAAATTAACATATTTTCACATATATCTAAAAGTGTTATGAGTTTTGTGATATTGTAGGTCTACTTGGAGATTCTAGAAGGGTCCTACTTTGCTACCCAACCACAAATTCGAATTTCAAATTCCAACTCATGAAGATTTGTGGAATAATTGTAGAAGATGTGGATCATTAACTATGCACATTCAAAGGAGAATAACCATGGACGAGAGGATTTGTATCTTACATTTTTAGGTGATTGGTTGTAACCACAAGAGATAAATGTGGATTTAGGAGAGATCTAAGGATCTATATTTATTGAATAGCTATCCTAAATGTTTGTATAAATAAGAGTGCACCCTTCATACAAAGGGTTGTCAAGTTGTTAACTAGTTAGTTGTAGCTAGTGTTTAAGTGTTAATGTTAGTTGCTAGTTGGAGGTTCCAAGTTCCAGCCAAGATGTGATTTGTAAAGTGAGGAGAGATAATTCTTGTAATATCTTGTAACTTCATTTTATGAAATACATACTGCCACTTTGATCTCCAAGATGTGATATATATTCATTGTACTTGCTGAGGAATGGAGGCCTCCCATCAACCACAATTTGCACACCTTTGTACATATTGGTAACATAGTGTATTTGTTTTATTTCATTTATTTTCAGCAAGTGTGTTTTCATTTTATGCAAGTGTGCTTTTCCTTTTAGCAAGTGTGATTTCAATTCAACATGTGTGATTTCAATTATGCAAATGTGGTGTGATTTCAATTATGCAAGTGTGATTTCATTTATGAAAGTGTGGGGTGATTTCCTTTATTCAAGTGTGATTTCATTTTCAATCAAGTGTGATTTCAATTTATTTATGTTTGGTTTGATTTGGATTAGATTAATTTAATTTGTTTTGTAAATTAGTTTTAATTGCATTAGATTAATCTATTCTAATAAATAACCACCTAGTACATATAGTACAGGTATACCTTGTCAGTTCTATGAACCCCAGGTTGAAAATTAATGACAGGGATTTAACTCACAATTAAATCACCCAACACCTATGATAGAAATTCTTCCATATTTTCTGAAGAAGAACCAAACCACCCCTACTGGGATAGTGGTTTCAACAGTTAAAGATTTGGTTCTCTCCACCCTTGAAGAGTTAGCGGAATATGAAGAAACCATAGAAAAACCAAAACAACCTCCAAACTTGAGCGGTGGTTACGGTGATAACATAGTGCTCTCAAATGATACTTTATGTGGGTTTGGAGGTGAAGAATAAGAAGAATACCAATCAAATTTTGAAGAAGAAGGGGAAGGTAGTGAAGAAGACATGGAATACCAAGATCTGGATTAGATGTCTAAGGGCCCACCTGCACTAACGGGCAGCGGGTGTGTTACACAATATGCCAAGGCATCCAAAAAATCTCCTAGTGAAGTATGACCCTTATAGAGCAATATAGGTGGAGGATCATCTAGACAACTTCTACCTATATCAAGAAACACTTGAGGTACACTATTATGATGTTGCATGTAGACTGTTTCCGTGTACCTTAGATGGTAGAGCAACTATGTGGTATCATATTCTTCCTCTGAATTCCATCCAAAACTGGAGGGGGTTTAAGAAAAATTTCTTTGAGAAAATTGCTGATGACATGACCCTTGCTATGTTGTTGAAAGAGTTGGGCAGTCTCAAGATGAAGCAAAAGAAAAAAGTGAAAGATTTCAATCATAGTTTAACTGCATTTTGAATAAGTTCTCAGAAAACACTAAACCTCATGACTCCATCACCATCTATTATTACACTTTTGCCTTGCCAACCAACATTGTGCAGTTTGTAAAGATAACTGCGAAACAAACTTTGACAAAAAATTATGAAGAGGAAATCGTGGTTGAAAAGGGCTTGCACATGATTGGAGTAATAGTAGATGATGAACCAACCAAAGACTCCAAAGACATAGGTAAAAGGTCACAGGCCTCTGTGAGCAAGGCCAAAGGGAAAGAAAATATTGATATTGAGAGCTTGACCCATACTATTAATACTATGTCGAATGAGTTGACAAAACTAAAAGAAAGGTCAAGTGAGACAACCGTGAGTAGCGAGCCTCCTAAGTTCAACTTGTTTAGGACTACAAATTCTAACAGTAATGACAACCAACCGACTAAGTATGCACATAACTCTAATGTTGTATTTAATAATGAAAGCATGGGAATAAAATAATATTGTTCGTATCATCAAGAATATCATTCCAATAAAACATGCTCGCAATGGAATCATGCCAAGAGTGTTCTTTCTAGAAATCTTGTTGATGCGATATTAGCTAAGGAGAAATCTGAACCTACAGAAGAAAAGCAAAAAGTTGCTGTAGTCGAAGAGACTCCAAGTGTGGGGCACGCAGTAAACATGTTAAATCGCCTAGTCATAGCCCAAAAGAATATGACCGAAAAACAACCTTTGAGTGATGGTCTGGCCCAAAAGCAGACCAACTGGTACAATCTGAGAAGCTAAGAGTTGGCTATTGGACCATAGCTGACAAGGAAGAAACTCAAAGAAAATCTGTTAAGAAAGATCGGTCCATCCATTAGCTCAACACATAACACTCAGAGTAAGTCCGGTAACAAAGTTACAATGAAAAGTGCTTCCGCGAGTAATAAGAGTAAGACCAACTTTACGGAAGTCACAAACCCAGTCACTCACCCAAACACTTCAACAATCCTTCTTCCTATAGATTACAACATAGTTGAAGACATGAAGAAGGTTTGTCCGAATATATCAATGTTCGAACTAACAAAGATCACGATCTAGCGAGAAATCTTCTTACTCGCACTTGGGTAGTCTGCCACAAGTAATGATGCTTCTTTTGATAAGGGATCTGGTATGTCCTCTAGTTCCCTCGAATCTATACTCAATTCTTTAATAATGGATGTAAATATGCTTCGTCCTCATTTTCTATTAACTTTTGAAATCTTCAATTTCAATGTACACAATTTCTTAGTTGATTCTGGTACATCGATAAACGTAATGCCATTATCTGTTGCCAAGAAAATCAATGCAAAATGGGACAAAACAAATGCACAAATTATTTAACTAGACATGACTCATGTCCATGCAGTTGGTGAACGCATAGATGTGATTATCTATTTATCATACGATGAGTGAGTCCACCAATGTATCAACATAGTGATTATGGACATTCCAGAAGCATATGGATTTTTATTGAGCAAAGATAGGCCGGGCAAGCTACAAGGGTATTTTTCTATGGACTGGTCACATTTATGGATTTCATACAAGGGTAGAAAAAATAAGATCCGATTGAATTTAGAGATATACATGAAACATAATTTTACTCCCTTGAATGGACATAATGAACTAGTGGCTTTCACATAAATTATTTTTGGCAATTCAACTGGGGTCCTATTTTGCGCAACCATCCCCAGTCCCACTAGCTACATAGTTGGAGCTCCTTCCTAGTCCAACTGGTGAAAATGACATTTGTACAATTAGTAGTAGTAGTAATAATAATAGTGTAGTTCATAGTCCTTGTACATATGATATGTGGACTTTGTACTTTGATGGTTCCAAAACGCAGGAGGGCTCTGGAGCTGTTTGTGTTTTAATATACCCCCTATAGAGGAAACATATGATATCTAGTCGCTTGGAATTTGAGTGCAGTAACAACATTTCAGAATATGAGGTACTTATCTTAGGCTTGTAGGAGCCATTGACCTCACTGTTGCGATCCTAAAAGTAGTAGGTGAGTCATAAATTGTTGTGTGAGAGGTACATGATACGATACATTGTGTGTCACCTCATCTTAAAAGCATCAACAAGAGGTATGCGCTTGATTTCACAACTCCAAGCTTTTAATATTATTGTTGTTCCTAGAATGCATAACACAACTGTAGATGCACTGGCAAATGTTGTTGTCAAGTTGTCACCATTAAGGGATGGTTTTTTCTGTTGAAATTCTTTATAAGCCATCCATCCCTGATAATATCACTAATTTACACGTTTTCAATGATGACCAACAGATACTGCACTTCATGGAAAATGTTGATGTTTTCAAGGAAGCAACAATTGATGAAGACGAGCACGAAAGAACCTTCCAGGATGTAGCTAGCTCAAGCAAAGGAAATATCATATCGAAAGGCATGGTGTCACTAGAAAAGTTGTATGACTTGCAGAACCATTTCCAAAGACCGCTAATGCTAAAACCCATAGTTCCATGATGTCGCACGAGAAAATAAATTTGGGAACAAAAAAGGATTTGAAGTTTTTCAATCTTGGTACTTGTTGTACATCACAGGAGTGACAAGCCTTTATCTGCTTGTTCAAGCAATACCGAGACGTATTTGCATGGACGTATGATAGACTTAAAACTTATGACACACGATTATCCAACATGTTATTCCAATAAAAGAAGGGGCCAAACCAGTTCAACAAAAGCTACAAAAGGTACATCCGACACTTGAATCCTTCATTAAAAAATAGTTAAGAAAATTGTTGGATGCTTAGATCATATACAAGGTGCGAAACTCCACTTGGATATCAAATTTGGTCCTCGTAAGAAAGAAGTCCGGGGAAATCCGCTTGTGTGTTGATTTCTGAAACCTAAACTGCGCCTTAGACAAAGATAACTACCCCGTGCCATCTATGAAGCAGATATTACAAACAATATCAGGATCATAAATGTTTTCTCTCTTGGATGGATATTCAAGATACAACCAATTTCCGGTCTCAGAGCATGACAGGCTTAAAACAACTTTTTGCACAAAGTGGGGTATGTTCGCATTCAAGCGAATGCCATTTGGGTGATCAATGTCGATGCTACATTCCAACATGCCATTGAAATAACATTATGGGGATTGGTTGTACAAAGCATAGTGGTCTATCTTGATGATGTTACGACGTTTTCCAAACAGAGATCTGATCACATACGCCACTTGAAGAAATTTTTCGAGTGATGTCACAAGTACATGATATCTCTTAATCCGAAGAAGAGTATCTTTATAGTGTTGGAGGGTAACCTCTTAGGCCACATAATTGCTAGGAGTGGGATTAAAGTGGATTCAGAGAGGATCAAAGTAATGATGTAGATTCCCTTCCCAGTGAACAAAAAGGCTATGTAGTCCTTTATGGGGAAAATCAATTTCCTCGCAAGTTCATTTCTGATTATGCCCAAATTGTTAAACCAATACATGAAATGATAAATAAGGATGAAATATATATATGGGAAATAAAGGGAAAAAGATGCATTTTCCCGTATTAAACAAGCTATCATAGAAGCACCTACATTATACAAGCCAGATTTCAACAGAGATTTCTTGCTCTACACCTTTGCTTCTGACACTTCTATTGCCATTGTGCTCACGCAAAAGGATGATCAAAATAATGAGTGACCTATATCTTTCATGAGCACTAATCTTCAAGGAACCAAACTTAATTATCTTTCCATTGAAAAGGAGTCTTATGGAGTCTACAAGGTGATGAAGCACTTTCGACACTATCTTTTGAAAAATCACTGTATTGTCTTTGTTCCCCACCGAATAGTCAGATCATTGTTTTTCCAACAAGAATTGGGTGAGAGAAGAGTGAACTGGATGACTGGTCTACAGGAGTATGACTTAGAATTCAAACTAGTTCACATAATCAAGGGTCACAGTCTATGTTGACTAGCAGCAGAAGCAATGGACACAAAGGAAGAAGAATATCTCTCAGGTTGGGAGAAAGAAATCGAAATGTACAATGTTGAGCAAGCTTCCCTCACTACTGTCATGAACTCTTGGTACACAAATGTGCACTAATAATTTTAGCCCGACATTGTGCCCTCTCATCTATCCCCATGGCAAAAGAGGGCACTCAAACTCAAAGCATTACCTTATCAGCTGGTGCATGGGGTTCTTATTAGAAAGCACGATAATGGAGTATTGCTAAGGTGTTTGGAAGCTAATGATTAAGAGAAAGTAGTCTGTGATCTCCACGACAGACCAACCAGAAGAAATTTTGTGGGTAACACAACAACACATAGTTTCATGTGGGCCAACTTCTACTAGCCTACATTATTCAGGGATTCCCATGCTTATGGCCGCAAGTGCCTGATCTGTCAGAGGTGTGCCGACAAAAACAAGAGGTCAACCACCCTATTACATCCTATCGCAATAGAAGAACCTTTTCAACAGTGGGGCTTGGATATTATTGGATAAATCTTTCCAAATTCATCGAAGCAACACCATTATATTCCCACTACTATATATTATTTCACGCGGTGGGCAGAAGCAGTTCCGCTCAAATAGGTGAATGACCAAGAAGTCATAAATTTCCTTTAGTAGAACATCATTTCTAGGTTAGACATTCTTACGTCACTTGTTTTCGACAATGCAACATAGTTTTCATTGCTAATACTTTATGATTTTGTATTGGAAAATGGTATTGTATTGAAACATTCAACTAATTATTATCTGTAGGGCAATGGTCTTGTTGAATCCACAAATAAGAACCTAATCCGTATCATCAAAATGACCATATTATCTAAGCAGAGAAACTAGCACTCTGCTTTGGTAAATGCTTTATGGGATGACCGAGTCACACCAAAGCCCTCTTTGAACACCACCCCTTACTTCCTGGTGTACGAAAAAGAAACCATCCTCCCTCCCAACATCTACTTTCCTGCACTCCAACTTTCACAAGAATCCGAAGGCAAGCCATGCTTATTAGTACAACGTAGGATGGACACCCTTCACAGATTACAGGAAGAAAGGTTGAAAGAAAAAGAAATATTTGTACTTCATTAGAATCATATCAAGAGGTGGTTCAACAAGAAGTATGCAGGAAAGAACAACTTCAGTGTGGGTAACTTGGTGTTGAAGTGGGACAAAGCCGACGAGGAAAAAGGAAAACACACTAAGTTTCAACCCCTGTGGATTGGGCCATTAACTATGCATAAAAAACTTGGCCAACACACTTATCATCTTCAATCACTTGATGGGAAGATTGACTCTGTCCCTATCAATGGCTAAGACTTAAAACACTACATTCAATGATTTTCTGGGGTTGTGCCCTACACTGTATACAGAGTCATTTTTATTTTATTTTTTATTTGCTTGAGTTTTGCTTTCGTCATGTGAATAAGTGTTGTGCATGAACATGTTGTGGCTTCATAGTATGTGTGTGGCCGAACTCTAAATATTCTTGTGACACTTCAACATTTGGATAGCATTTTATCCATATTCCTTGTTTTCATTATATCTTTTGACTGATGAAGTTCTGATTGAAAATATGATTTGTCTGTAAGGAGAGTTTTGGTCCAACCATGAACCCATGCCTATTTTGGAAACCTCATGACTACACTCAGTCTTTATGTTTTGGTGTTTTCATGCTTATCCAATCAATAGAAGCAGAGAAGGGAAAAAAATCTAAACGAGCAAACCTAAATCATAGGTCTCTATATGCTTCTCTAAAGGAACAACCTCTTCTTCTCTCAATAAGTCGGGATCCCTCTTCCATCCAAAAATGAATAAGTTTCGATGCACATTCCTCTCTAAAATAAATAATTAAAGGTGAAAGAAGAGAAAGGCTTCCTGCGCAGAGATTTGAAGAAAGCAACTCCATCGAGGTACTGTGTAGGATCGCTGGTAGCAGAGCAATGCTTATGTTCTTGCATGACTCCGTTGGGGTATTGTTCATGCCTGCTGGCAGCGGAGCAACACTAGAGATGAAAACTTATACTATGAAAATATTAAGCCCGCGAGCTACACTACCCTTTGCAATTCAAAACATTGTAATATTGTTGAATCTTATGTTTTGTTTAAACGAGATGAAATAAAGGAGATCGTGTCTATTCATGGGGTAAGTGGGAAAACCAAAGTAATATGCGCAATGAATAAATACTCCCTGAATAAACAAGGCCCTACACAAAGAAGTTAACTGAGATAGAGAAGCTGAAATTCTACCAATGTGTTGCCAAGTGTTGTAGCTACTACAACACACTCCAAATTTTTTACTTACACTCAATTTTAGAGCCTTTCTTGGTCTTGTAGATTCTTTTCACAAACATCGAAGCTTATTTCATAAAATTATTGAAGTATTTTGCCCCCTTTTCTATGTTGGGTAAACTGTCGTCTTTTGGCACGATCGACTATCACACAATGTGTGCAAGCCCATTCTAATGGTTTCGAGGGTTTATCTTTGTGTATACTAGTTGTTCTAACTATGTAAAAATCTGTTGCACTCATTCAGAAAGTTCTGAACACTTTCGAACAAGTGTCATCATAATCGTCCCAAAGTTTATCTTAAGTGTCACACTTGTCGTAAATGGTCGTAAAGTGGTCACACAGAGGGAAATGCATTATTTATGTGTCCTGGGTGATCAATGTTCTTGTGTCATCAATTATTCTAAGTGTGAGATCACAATTAAAGACTTATCATTGTTCACATCAACCTAACTGGTCTTACACAGCCATCTCTGAGAAGGGACTAAGAAACTTGGCTTCACTTAGCCTCCCTGAACTATGCACCGTGCAGTTTCAGTCCTCTAGCTGAGACCTTTCCCCTTGACATTGCGCAATGTGCAGTTCCTGCATCCCAGGATTGCTATACTTCATAGTTTATGTGCTCAAGATTCAGCCTTGACCTCCAGAATTGCGCAATCATTCCTCCTAGCCCGACCTTGACTACACACTACGCAATCACAAGCCTCACACTCATACCCCGAGCCGATGAAATATGTAATTGCACAATATCCCTTCCTCCATTCTCTCCCAAAACTCCACAGTGTGTCCTCTTAGTGCTCATCCCCTTAGCCTGTCCCACTAGCTCCCAAAACTACGCAGTATTGTCCCTCAATCTTGCCTGAACTCCACAGTCTTAGTGTTACACAACATTTTGTCACTGTCCCTATACTCCCTGTCTACGATCTTGGAGGACCTCTACTGTGTACCTGACATGCTTCCCCATCATGAAGAAACTCCCAGTATGTCCCTCTTCATGAGCAGAATAGTTCCCCTTTGCATCATTTCCCAAGAATCTTCCTTTTATCCCAATTTACAAGACCGACGTCACTGACTAGTTTTCTCCTCGCGCCAATTTAGAAAGGTTAAAACTAGCCCTCACACTCATCAGAGAGACTAAGCCCTTTTCCAGTTGCGTCGATCCTCTTTTGGAAGGTTTTCTAAATAAGGAGCCGAAGCTTCCATGTCTAGAAGCTTCGTAACGGAAGTCTGGTAGATGGTTGGGCCGGATAGAGCCGAGGAAATGAGTTTGGGATCCTTTCCCCTATTAGGATGGAACAACCTCAAGAGATAAGACTGTATCCCACAATGAGAGGAACCATATCCCATCCATCCAAGCTATATAAACCTCTCTTTTTCCCAAGCAAAAGATAGTTGGAGTTTTAGTTTGGAGTTAGAATAATAAACAAGACATCTATAGTCTGAAGTTTTCTAGTGTATGTTTGAGGGAGAATAGTGTGCTTGGGTGTCATTTGAGACTAGAGGGAAAGAGGCCTTAAAATTTCTATTGTTGGGGTTGTCCATGAAGTGCTAGTAGAAGTACGGGAACCTAGATATGCCAGAGGAGACCAACAACGTCAAGGCACCGGTTGTAATCTATTTTTGATTTATATAAATGCAACTATCAATTGATTTCCTACATGAAGTGTCATTTTACATCTGTATGGCTTAATGCTCCTTGCCCTGTTAAGTAGGCTGAATACAATATTGTATGCTATTATGTTTGTTTTTGTTTGCTTGTTTCAGGTGTGCGAAGGAAGGAAATGAAAGATAACTGGAGCGAGGAAGCAGGATCATCACCGAGTGGAATAACGTTCTAAGAGGTAGGCCCTCTTAATTGATTCTAGCCTAAGGGAATCTTCCATAGGTTTCCTGTTTGTGACTAGATCCGCTCTCTCAGGCTAGAGGAATTGTTTGTGTCTGCACTTCGAATTTACCTGCATCACAAATTGGCGACTCCGTTGGGGAATCAATCCTTCTGTTTGATTGATTGAATTTCATGGTTTTGTGTGGACTTTTCTAGTATCACCATTTCCATCTAGTGTTCTCTGTTTTGCCTGGTTTAATGCTTTGAGTATGAAATTTATAGTAGCAAGTTTGTTTTTTACCTGAGGATTTTTTTTTCCTTTGAATCCTCGGCCATCGTGGTTTTTTCTAAAACAATTGCGCCAATGAGCGCGATTTTCTAAAAAATAGTCGCACCGACCCCCTTTTGGCACGTGTTGGCAGTTCGGCAGTCGCGTCGATTCCTATAGGTGAAGATCAGGGTTTCCCCTAGATCATAACCACTATGTCTTTCCCTCTTAATTTTTGCCTCTTAGCTCATTTGGCATGTGTTTCCCTTGATTGGAAAGTCTCATTAGCTTGGTTTGTGTGCTTGTTTGGTTTAGCCCACCCTATGATGTGTTAATTATGGTCTTGTGTGAAGTTCTTTTTTATTTTTTTCTTTGAATCCCTCGATCAGTGCTACTTGTAGCCTGGCCAGTCACGCTGATCAACCCATCAACGTTAGTTGTAGTCTAGCTAGTTGTGTCGGTCGTGTTGATCGGCACTAGTTTTCAGTTAGGTAGCCGTGTCGGTCCCCGAGTTAAGGAAAAGATTAGAATTTCTCCCATTCCTGTGTGAGTGTCTTGACCCTCAGACTCTCTTCTTCCACCTAGAAGTGATTATAATGCTTTGTTTGCTAGTTTTTGATTGATTGATTGGTTTGAAGTTTCATTGATTGATTTTTTGAGTTTTTGGATGGTTTCTATGACCCTAGGTAATCTAGGTCAATTACTGCTCAATTTTTTGTTTGCTCATTATGTCAAGTTTCTGATTTGCTGCTTCATTTAATCCATATTTTAGTTGCAACATCTTCCTTGCTTCATTTTTAATCGAATGAGTGAAAGAGTCTCATTTGTTCTCTTATTTCAAGTGTCTTTTTTCTCGTTTCGAGCATAGATTACATTGCTTGGTTTGACGGTTGAAGCATTTATGTGTTTGGTTTGTTCGATTCCAGGAAGAAGTTGCTTTTAGTTTCATTTATCATGCTTTGGATTTGATCGATGCTTGTTTTTCGGAATTGTAAAAAATTTCATTCAAGTGCTTTATGTGGAAGATTATTTTTGCATTTTATGAAAAGAAGAACATAATTCTAGTTTACTTAAGCGAAAATATTGCATTAGTAGCATCATTGAGAAGCTAGAATTGCATCATCGTAAGCATTGGAAATGAAATGAAACTTCTTTTGTTGTTATAGAAAGATTCAGTGCATTTAGGAAATTTATTAGAGAAATATTTCATTCTTTGGTTGTTGCATTGATTTTGTGTTCCCTATCTCTCAATTAGTATTAACTTTCACTGAACACAAAGATCTGTTTTCTCATATAGTTGCATGTAGGAGTTTTGTCATATGACAGCGGCAAGGCCTTGTAATTGAAACCTAATTCAAGATCAACCGTTAAAATTTATTGAATTAACCTAAGGAAGCATTGAAACTTAACGCTCACATTTAGTGGTCTAGGCTAGAGATGTGTTTCGACGTCTTTAAACCTAGCAGCTGTTGTTCACTTCGACATTAGACATCACTAGTACAGACTTGTGCTCCCTATAGCATCGCGTATATAAAGGGAGACCCCACTAGGTTTGCAATAATTTATCCATAAGAAGTCGATTTTGCTACCTTGTAAACGTGATACACAAAACACAACATTTGAGGAGATAGCTTGCTCGTACTTTTCGGTTCGCTTGGAGGTATTTTGTAGTTCATAGTTACCCGGTAATGCCTTTTGCCTAGATTATCTTGAGCAGTCATTTTGGTCTTTTTGACTCTTTAAATTTAAAAGATCATCGAGCACTTGTCCTTTCAAGCTCATTAACTCTGAAAGCGACTAGAGTCACCTTTCTCCCTTTTCTCGACTCTTAAAATATGAAAAGGAAAAGTTTTGTTTCAGTGTCTAAAAATTAACTACTCACGAAATATTCTTGGTTAAAGTTATATTCCTTAGTAATTCTTTAGGGTTGATTCCAATGGCAACATTTCCAGAATCTACCAGTCAAGGATTCCCCTCAAATGGGAATCCTGATACTTTTCCTTCTTTTGGAAATGCTAGTGCTCCTTATATGGCGACGTTGTCCCTTCCTGGGTTAACCATTGGTCTACCTGTCTGCTTGTTTTCGACCTATGTGGTCCCGAGCATCCTGATTCCTGTCCAAACATCTCCTTCATTTGAATCACATCACGATGATTCTAGGGTTGACCCCTCGCTTTCTTCCCCCATTTCTTCACCCTCCTCTTCTACTTCACTTGGTGAAAGTTTCAAATCTAGTAACCAGGAGGCTAAGAAGAAGGAGAAGAATATGAAGAAGAAAAAGAAGTCAGATAAGCGAGAGGCCAACCATGCAACTGTTTCTCTAAATGCTCTTCCAGTCGGTAAACCTTCTGATCCTCCACGGAAGGTCAAATTCCCTTGCAAGTTGTGTAAGGGTGACCATCTCCTTCGAGACTATCTTGGCATTCCCAGAGTCTTAGAGGTATGGTCTTAAAATTTGGATCGACCATCCCCATCAACTTCTGGAGATCATGTCGATGTTGCACCCTTGGTTAGTGATGGTAAGAAGAAAGGAAAGATTAGATTCCCCTGCAAGTTATGTGAAGGAGATCATCTTCTTCACCTTTGTCCTCTTATGGATAAAGCTTCCAAAGTTTTGGAAAACCTTATGGTTCCTCAACCCCAACTTTCTGTTGATTATCAGAGGCTTTCTTCCAACCCTCTCCTAGTTGGTAAAGAGATTGACTTGGATTCATCTCTTACCCATCCTGCTCTTCCTGAGCATGACTCTCTTCTGTCTGTTTCTGACCAACCTTTGGTTGAAAAGAGTGTCAACTTGGCTCCGCCTTCAATTGTTCACTCTGTTCCCAAAGAGAGTAATGGTCATACTACTCATGTTCTTCTCATCTCCTCAGATTACCATGAATTGAAGAGTGGCCCTCCCATCCCAATTGTTCGAGAGGGTCCTTCTCCTATTCTTGTAGGGCATGGGGGAAATCATATGATACCCCCACCAAGTAGTTATGTTGTTTCTTTTTATTGGAGTCAATTGACTGCATTTCGCCTTCCATCTTATGTGCCTTTCTAGATCACAATACAAGCCTATAATATGGTAGTACATGGCACTATATTAGATGAAGGCGTGTCTGTTAGCATCATGCCTTCTACTACTTGGCAAGCTTTGGGTTCCCCACAGCTTGTGCCTGTCACCCAGAATCTGTTGGCTTTCAACGGAGGAACTGGTCAACCCTTAGGGATCCTTCCAAAGTTACCTATTACTTTGGGAGGATCCTTCCAAGGTCCCTTAGATTTCAATCTTCTCCTTGGACACGACTATGTTTATGTCATGGGAGCTCTTATTTCTTCACTTTTTCGTGTGGTTGATTTTCCGCGTGAAGGGAGAATTGTGAATATTGATCAACTGTCGTTCATTGTTCACCAGGCGCCTCCTTTGCAACCATCATCCTGAATCGGTTCTTGTTTTCAAGCAGTATCTTCCCCGCCACAGGTTAATTATGTGGCTACCCGTTCCATCTCCAGATTTGCTGATGATCACATAGATGGTAGAACATTATGTACTGGGGGCATTGGAAACCGATCTGTCTATGGTACCAATTGACATGTATTCCTTGCAGGGAGTGGTTCTTCCGTCTAGTGAAACCTCTTGGGAGCCATGTTCTCATATGGTTCATGAATGGATGTGGTGAGGAGAGTTCTTGGTCTTGTGTCAACCTCATTAAAAAATGAAACAATGTATGAGGAGAGTTCTTGTTCTTGTGTCAATCTCATTAAAAAATGAAACAAGGGATGAGCATAGTTCCTTGTCTTGTGTCAAGCTCATTAACAAATGAAACAAGGGTTTTGGGGATATCTCTTTTACTATGTCAACCTCATTAAAAAATGAAACAACTCCCTTTTCCAAATCAAGTCTTTGATTAAGATCTTGTAAAATTCCAGTCGAGTATTTCCAAGCTCTCGAAAGTGAACATTCATTCCATCCACCTAGTTGACTGAAATGAAGCTTGGGGGCATGTACCTCGGTTGAGCATTATGCTGGGGGCCATAAAATTTATAGCAAGCATAGTTTTTCATTTCAAACTTGTGTAAACATGAAACCGAATCCACACAGAGTTCTCCATGGTTGAAGCTTGTGTAAAAGTGAACCCATGCCTAATTTACATCTCGTGATTTCTGTTTTTATCAGCTAATTTCTGCTAGATGTGCCTTGGTTGTTTCATTCCATCGCCACCATCTCTTTGGCCGATCATATGCTTTCACTTGGTTGTTTTTCCTTTCCTGAGAGTGGTTTTATTAGCCAACCTCTTGGCCATTTCATGTTTGAGAAGTTCCACCATTGCCAGAATCAGTTGCTACCCTTTATACCACTCGTTCCTCCCAGACGAGTCACCTTTAATCTCTTTTCTGACTCGTAAAAGATGAAAAGATTGCCGAGTATTTTTTTCCCTTTTTGACTCGTTAAAGAGAATAAAAATGGGGGGTCTGCTTTCATCTCTTTTCCGACTCTTAAAACACAAAAAGATTGCCGAGTTCTTGTCGATTTTGAACTTGTTAAAGGCTGCGAAATGTCATTTACCTAGTATAAGTTTACCACTTTTTGGGGTTGGGATAAACTATTTACGAAAAAGGTACTCGACTGAAATGGTCAAGTGGTTCTCTCAAGAATTGTTTTCTACCTTTTTGGGCTTGAGAGACACAAATGTATGAAAAGGGACCTTCTGGAGTTTTGTTTTGTTTTTTTGTTTTTTTTTTTGTTTTGTTTTTTTTGTTTTGTTTTTTCATGTCTTTTTCAAATTCTCTAAACGTGAAAAAGATACCGATTTTTCCCTTTGTCAGAGTCGTTAAACTTTAAATGACATCACACTTGTGATTATGACGAGATCGAGCTACTCCTTTCTAGGGCTCAAAAAACTTACTAGAATGGATCCCTCCGAAGGATGGACTTATATTACAAGCATATGTTATCCCCATCAAGCTTGTGTAAAAATAACCGGGGTATCTGCCATAAATGGTGGGGGAGAATTTGGAAATTCTATCAGTCGTGTTGGCAGCTCACTCTTGAACATGACACTTTCTGCTTCGTGTCGGGTTGGGATATCCTCCTTTTCATTTGACCTTCCTGGGTTGGGCTACTCATTTTTTCCTTCCATTTGATCTTTGCCACATCATCATGACCACCAACCCTATGGATCCAACAATTGCAAACTCCGGAATCATGTCGCCGATATGTTCAAGGGTCAGTCTTCTCTGTAGTTACACTTACTCCTGATTCTCTATATCATCTAAAATCATTCACATCCCTTTGTCTCATGTCGATGATGTGGGATACATCATGGCCCTCCTTCGACGTGGTCGCTTCCTGTCAACTTCAGCTCATTATCCAGGAAGCTAGGCGACAAACTCCCTTCTAGTACCTTAGAGTTTGCATGCCCTAATGGCAATTTCTTCGCACTCGATGACAAGTTCACATCATTGGCTTTCGATCGGGTGATTTCATGGGTGTTCGACATCAATTCCTTTATTCAAATTCAATGAACTATGCTGCCAGTACCTTGAGAGCCATTGTCATTATTGGTGGTTTCTCTCATGCTTGTTAATGGTTCTAATCATTGACCAGTAATTAAGCAACTTCCTAGCATGTTCGAATTCAACACATTCATTCACATGTTAGGATTTGTACTTTGATCGGGTTGTTTGGAGCGCAAGACCCTGGGCTAAGATTACACGAGTCTAGGTTGCGAGGTGATGTGACATGGTCATGTTGATAGATATGTATCTTTTAGATGGATGGTTGCAACCATAACATGAGTTGTTATATGTGATCCTTCTCATTATTGGATGGTTGCGACCATACCTTGGTTTTGTTATGATCCTTTCTACTGGATGGCTGCGCCCATGCCTTGGATCCATTTACATGATCATTCTCTAGATGGCTACGTCCATACCACGATTCATGTATCATTAATCAAAGTTTTCAATGATGTATATGTATCTATGCTTTCTTGCAGGTTTTTTGATGACAGACTCCGATTCCCTGCTTCCACTTGTAAAGAATTTCACCCCTCAATCTAGTTCGACCTTCACACTTTAGGGGGCATCTGTTACATAACATTTTGTCACTATCCCTGTACTCCCTATCTACTATCCTGGAGGACCTCTACAGTGTACCCAACATGCTTCCCCATCATGAAGAAACTACTAGTATGCCCCTCTTCATGAGCAGAATAATTCCCCTTTGCATAATTTCCCAAGAATCTTCCTTTTATCCTAGTTTACAAGACCGACGCTACTGACCAGTTTTCTCCTCGCACCAATTTATAGAGGTTAAAGCTAGCCCTTGCACCGATCACAGTTACTGAGCCCTTTTCTAGTCACGCAGATCCTCTTTTTGGAAGGTTTTATAAATAAGGAGCCGAAGCTTCCATGTCTAGAAGCTTCGTAATGGAAGTCTGGTAGATAGTTGGGCCAAATAGAGCCGAGGAAATCAGTTTGGGCTCCTTTCCCCTATTAGGATGGAATTACCTCAAGAGATAAGACCTTCTCCCATGATGAGGGGAACCATCTCCCATCCATCCAAGCTATATAAACCTCTCTTTTTCCCAAGCAAAAGCTAGTTGGAGTTTTAGTTTGGAGTTAGAATAATCAACAAGACATCTATAGTTTGAAGTTTTCTAGTGTATGTTTGAGGGAGAATAGTGTGCTTAGGTGTGGTTTGAGACTAGAGGGAAAGAGGCCTTAAAATCTCTATTGTTGGGGCTGTCCATGAAGTGCTAGGAGAAGTGTGGGAACCTGGATACATCAGAGGAGACCAACAACGTCAAGGCACTGGTTGTAATCTATTTTTGATTTATATAAATGCAACTATCGAATGATTTCCTACATGAAGTATCATTTTACATCATTATGGCTTAATGTTCCTTGACTTGTTAAGTAGGCTGAATACAATATTGTATGTTATTACGTTTGTTGTTTGCTATTGTTTGCTTGTTTCAGGTGTGCAAAGGAAGGAAACGAAAGATAACTGGAGCGAGGAAGCAGGATAATCACCAAGTGGAATAGCGTTCTCAGAGTTAAGCCCTATTAATTGATTCTAGACTAAGGAAATCTTCCATAGATTGCATGTTTGTGACTAGACCCGCTCTCTCGGGATAGAGGAATTTTTGTGTCCACACTTAGAATTTACCTACATTACACTTAGATTTCAAGCTTTTCCCCTAACTACTAGAACTAGACACTTTGCAATCACTCAACCCTCTCTCCTAACCTGTCACCTAGTTCTGGCTCAGTTAATGGATCAAAATGCACTATCTTAGACTAGGGGGTTTTCATACTGATGTTGTCTCATAATGAGTGAATTGTAGATGCAAGTACTTTATCACATCATGGAAAGATGATGAAGAAGGAGATGAAGGAGGGAAGGTTGCTGAAATACACGCTCATAGCTGAATACACAATCTAATCAATCTAGAGACACAAAAGGGACATCAGTTTGCGATTGCAACTTAAGACTTAAGATCATTGAAGATTTCGTATCACCAATTCATACAGAGGTGAAAATAAGAAGCAAACACTCAATACTTAGCAACAACAATGGCTTGACATTGCCACATCATCATTTAGTCCATGTCAGTAGTGTCATGTCATGTCATGTCAAGAGTAGTCACATGCCACACCTTGTGGCCAATGATGTAACATATGTTTCAGAAATGTATTGTAAAGTGAAATTCCAAAGGACATGTGTGGAATACGAAGAGTCATGTAAATTTGAAAAGTCATAAGAAGTCAAACAATCATGAGGGTAGTCAAAGAGCCACAAAGAAGGGGAAGCATCAATCCTTGATTATATATACTCCCTGATTGTATGAGCAAAGAACTTTTCACCTTGACTCCTCCCGCAAAGCATTAGAGAGATAAGCTAGTTCTTTTGAGGAGAAAGGAGAGGCTCCAATGCTCCACTACTGGAGCTAGTGATGTTCATTGTATACATGTGTCTTGGAACTTTCAATAACAGAGGCCTTCAAGGCCAATACATTCTTCATGCATAGATTATGAATGTTTGTAAGACTATTCTGTGGATGTTTGTATTTCATGTTTGCTTTCATATGTGCTAAGGCAGTTAACTATTTTGGTTGTTTTAATACTTATCTTATTGATAATGTGTTGTAATGGTTGTTATTGCTATCCCATCCTTGTGGAATATTCCGGAGGATATTAGACAAATCTTTCTTCATTTGTTGGTTGTAATGACCGACGCATCCTCTGTGGACTATTCCGCTAGATGTTAGATAGATCCTTATGGTTCATGTGTGTCTCTTCTTGGGTGGTGCTATTACCTCTCTCTTAGAGGCTCACTTTTCTCTCCTCTTCGTAGTAGAATAACCTTGACACATTTACAACTAAACACTCGCCAAACACACCTTCTTTCTTTTCAAAGGCACTGTTGCATCTCTCTCTCTTGCTGATAGTTAAAGCCAAAGAAAATATTTAAGGATTCGGCATCCGGCCCTTTATACCAGATGGGACTCCTACACCAAACAGTGTGAGGTCTAATTGGGACTTCATATTAGGGAGATCCCCAGAATGTTGGTAGGTCCAATACTGTTAACAAGTCATCATACGTTTTCTAACTTTGTACTTTAGGGGGCAATCTGTCACACCTTATTTTTTGGCATCCACACAAATGATGTCAAATCCAAATCTTTCGCAATCTGCAGAACTATTTTTATCAATCCCTGGAAAATATCGAATAAATACCTCTCCAAAAAAGATAAAATCCCATATTACATACCTTAAAAACCGTGTTTTGGAGATTGTCTGTAACAACCCTGGTGAAAATTCTATGCAATAATATAAATATTGCTAATATTTTTATGGAAGACATTGAATCCAAGGCTTTGGCCTTAGCCCGTCTCCTGCCCAAACTTTGGAAGAGATTTGTGGATGACACAGGTGTCATCTAGTCTCATGGCCAAGAAGAGTTGGGTCTTTTCTTCAAACATCTCAACAATCAATCCTCCTCCATAAAGTTCACCATGGAGTAAGAAGTTGATGGGTGCCTGCCTTTCCTCGATGTTCTAATTTCGAAGAATGATGACAGTTCTTTCTCCCACCAAGTGCTTCGGAAGAAAACTCATACTGAGCAGAATCTTCATGCCAGCGCCCATAATTTCCCAGCTCAAAAGTTAGGCGTTCTCAACACGCCAGCTACTCGTGCACTAAGAATCTCTGATAAAAAGAGCCTCAATAAAGAGAAGGCCCATCTCCTTAATGTTTTTGTTAGTAATGGTTATAATAGACACCAAGGTCAGAAAGCTTTCCTTAAAGCCAACAAGAATTCCTTGGTCAAGAAAGACCCTAAAGATCGAGTCTCAGGGGTTCATCTCCCTTTCATTTAGGGGACCATTGATAAAATTGCGAGAATTGTTAGGAAGCATAATGTTCCCTCAAACTTTAGACCCCTTAACACCATCCGTAGCTCCCTTAGATCGGTAAAAGACCTGGTTGACCCCAAGGACATGAAAGGTGTCTATGTTATTCCATGTTCTTGTGGGACCCCCTATGCTGGTGAGACTGGTCATTCTATTAATCAAAGGATTAATGAGCACTCAACCGACATAAAACATGGGAGGAACCGGTCTTCCGCCCTGACAGAACACGTGGAAAATACTAATCATCCCGTATGTATTGAGGAGGCCCGTGTTATTGCCAAGGTTACGCATTTTCATCACCAGAAATTTAGGGAACCCATAGAAATTGAAAAAAGGCTGAGCAATCTCAATAGAGATGACGATTGGAAAATTAGTAGCTATTGGATCCCCGCCCTTTCTTCCTAGCCAACCTCGCCCCACTCCCGCCCCCACGCCCCTTGTGTTATATTTCCCCCCCTCGTCATCTGGATTGTTTTTCCAATCCTCCCTTTCTTCCCTTTGGGTCTTTTCATTCAGTAATTTATGTATTAACTTTTACACCTTAATCATTATATAAATGAATAAAATTATGTTATTCATAAAACATTGATAATATGATTATAAGGTTTTATACCATTAATCCAGTTACTCCTTGAGTAAAAAAAATAAAAGTAAAAATAAATAAAATAAAAAATAAATTATAAATTGAATTAATTAACTAATTGAAAATAGATACATTTTTTCCATTGACTTTTATTTATATTCTAAATAAAAATTTGTTTCGTTTCTAATATAATTAAATTAAATTATAAATTAAGTCAAAGAACTAACTAACTAACTAATTAGACTATTTAGTTATTACTCATTTATTCTTATTATTTAATATAATAAATAGTATTATATGTCTTTTTATAGTCTTTGATGATTAAAAATAAAAATAAAAATAATAATAATAATAATAAATATAAGCCTATTACTTAATTTGGTTAAATGCAAACAATTTACACTTAATCGTAAATAGAAATAAAACTAACTTTCTAATGATTTAATTAACTAATTATATGTCCCTCTCCATTTCTCTTGGTCCTCTCCTGTTACCTAGTCTAATGTAGCCATTTCCTAGTCAAATCTAGTCGTTCCAGGTCAAATGTAGCCATTAGATAACCTGATCTCTCTATTTATACTACAGCCATGATTTGGTTCTTCAACTTGTCCTCATGATGAATCAGAGTTGTTGGTTCGAAACGCGTCAACAAATCTATTATAATGTGATTTCCTCCTAAAAATCTTCTCAAAAAATGTAAATAAAGGCAAAAATAAGACAACATGTAAGGGACACGTATTCCAAGCTGAATGTTTGGAAAATATATCCTAGTGGGCATCACTGGATATGTGTTTTGGCTAAGGAAAATTGGCAAAGGCATTAAAAGGCAAAAAATAATTTTTGACACATTTATTTGTGAAAATAAAGGAAAATAGGAGAAAATGAAGGTAAAAGGGTCATAGGTTGCATGTGAGGAGGAAATTGAAGAAAAATAATGGAAAATGAAGAAAATAGAGGTCTCATTAATAAAAACGCTTTTTAGGATTAGTTGGCAAGCTTAGTCAGTGTTAAGATTGGTAAGTGTAACATTTTGTGAGTTTCAAGTTTGGAGCTCTCTCATTATTCTCTCTCTCACTCTCACTCTTGGTCACTTAGAGTTTTCTTGGAGCACTCTAGACTTGGATAAAGGAAGGAAAAGTAAGCAAATGGAAAGGAAGAAAAGCAAGGATCAAGGAAGAAGAGCAGGATCAAGCAACTTTAGCAGGAATAATTGCAGGTAACATTTTGCATTGTGATTTCCTAGCCGGTTTGGACATGCATGGCTTTGCATGTTGGTGTATGGTTCTCTTGCTGTCGGTGGCATGGCTTTATCATATTATGACAGTGGTTTTTAGCTTAGCCTTGCCTTTTTTCGGGTGCCATGGTGTTGGGATGTTTATTTTGGTTTTAAGCTTTGGTTTGCCGAATGGATTTCGGAATCCGGGACGGAGGTGGTCTCAAGGTTCATTCCCAAAGGCCTAGGAATCCCTTGACCGGTTTTTGTGGGATACATGGTAAAGCCTAAGGGAGAAGTCTTGGTTTAGGGCCCAGTGATCCGGGTTTGGATTGTGGTAAAGTTTGAGAGACTGGTCTCAATTTAGGGCATAGTGATCCAGGATTGGATTGCGGTAAGGCCTGAGAGACAAGGAGACAGAAAATTCCTCAAGGATAGTGATGGAGTCTGGATGGCATTGCAAGTTCTGTTTGATTGTGATCAGAGCACCGGTTTTAGTGTGATAACAGTTTGATGAGGGTGGAGGTGGTTTAGCCTCTGGATTCCCTTGGTTGTGTTTGGATTGGTTTTTCTATGAGATCCCACATTCATGCTTGGAATATGGGACGGGGGTGACTAGCTGAAAGAGAGTTTTGGTTCAGCCATGTCTATGGTCGGGTGGTACGTGGAAGTCCCGAACCCAGTCAAAATTGCCTATGCCTAATAAAAGCTAAGTTCTCTCACTTTTGCACTCATTTATGTGTGGATTTAATGGTTGTATTATCTATGATATTTACATGGATTTATGTTGGTTATATGCATGGTTAAATGACTGGTTCATGTCATTGTTATTTCATGTATTTACTTGTAACTGTTAAATGGATGGATGCAAGACCTAATTGATGATGTAGTAGTTCAATGGAGAAGGAGGAGATCCTTTTGGTTATGCTTCATAAGTTGTTTCAGTCATTTATGCTCTATCTTGTATCCTAGACTCGTAGGTTGCATTGATGCCAAGTGTTTGATAGAATGTCACTCTCGGTTGGGGATGCTCAGGCCTAGTCCTGAGGTTGATTTTGATTGATCAGCATTGTTATCATGTCTTTAATGAATTCTGAAGGTTGTAGCAAGTTCTCGGCAGAGGTTGGGATTATGGGCTAGAAAAGTGGCTTGAATCCTAGGGTCACTGGCACATAACAGTCAATTTTGGTCCATAGTCGTTGGTAGGCAGGCCTGTGAGAGCGACTTTAGGTTGCTAGTTGCTCCCTTGCCCATAGCATGAGAGTGACTATGGCCTAAGAGATCTAGAACAACAGTGGGATTGAGGGACATGATGTATGAGTGGATGAATTGTCTTCTAAGGGTTATATTAATGATGTTGGATGATTGTGTGTGATGTTCCATCGATTCCATTTCCTTAAGGTCACCAAGGAGATTAAATCCCTTATAGTAACCTATCTCATCACATGTTTGCCCGACTAGTTGGTTGCTTGGGTGGACCTGGGAGGAGGGGTTGTTATAGAGTGGTATCAGAGCGTGGTTGCACTCTTCTTGGGTGAAAGTGTTGGTCATGCATGCATGTAAGTTGCATGTGTGTCTCTTACACTTGCATTCCATGTACTTGTTGCATTGCATAATGTTGATCATGATTGTAGTAAGGTTGTCATGAGAAACTTGATGTTGATTTTGAGGAATGCATTTTCACGAGTATATGACTGGTTGCATATTGTTATATGTCGCTAACATGTTGTTATATGTTGCTTTATTACATCCTTGTATGTTAGGTCACTTTCTTGGTTGTTTGATTACATGTATCAATCTTGTAGGTTGGTTACAAGAATTGACCACTTATGCTCGACTAAATGCATTCATGCGTATGTGTAGTTGATTAGGCATTTCTTATGCATGTTTATGGCTGCATGTGACAATGTGTGCAATGGAGTAATGGTTGTTTTCATGCATGAGGTCATGGTTTTTGTAGTTGATATGGTCATGCATTGATGATTGGACTCTAACTAGAATGATGTGTATATGGTTGGTACTCATGTGTTATATGCAATTGTCATCCATGTATGGTCTTGGTTATAGTTATGCATGAATAATAGGTCAAACATGCCTTGTGAAATCATGGTATGAAATTTAGGTCATCAAGGTGATATTGGTACGTTATGATGCTAATGTGTTGGCTGAGATAGAACACGAGATGTAGATCATCATATTGAGGTTGCAACATTAGACTTTGGGGTAAGAGAAGATCGTCATACATGTATTGTATGTTAGCATGAAGGTATGTAAGTTAAGGATTATTCTATGCATTAGATTTATGTACATGTCTTTTGATGTTATGATTGCATTCGTGATAGATGTTGGTTGATTAGTGTAATTATATGCACATGTGTTGGATAACCAAGAATGATAGTAACCTGTAGTTGTATGCATTGCTATTGTTGTTTTACATTAGCTAACTTAATGATTAGGTTATATGTTGTTGATGAGCATGATATATAACTTATTATTGTTATATTCTATTAACTTGATGATTAGGGTTATCTCATTGAGATCTTGATGTTGTAATTTGGATTAGCCATATGCGTGATGGTTATGTTCATTGCATTGAAGATATTGATGTTATATGTATTGTGCTAACTTGGTTTGACCTATGTAGATGGTTATGGTTACGATATTCAAGTATGAGCCGACATATTTGTGATATGGTGTTGTACAAATCTAGATTGACTTTGCATATGTGTGAATAATAATTGTGTTTGAGTTATGATGTAAACATGCTAGCTAGTGACTATTTGGATATCATGTTTGGGTTAATATATTGTGAAGATATATCGTGCTAATATGTGAGAACCCAACTATAGGTCCTAACTACTACTACACTCATTCAAATAAATTTCACAAATTTTCATAACAAGGAAAATTTCAGGTTTATAAAACATCATAAGCATGAACATAAATTAATTTAATCTACAACATGTATAACTTGTAACAATTTATTTGCAACATGTATAACTTTTAATAATTCACATAACTAAAATAACTGACTGGTAATACCTGATTCGATGACTTGGTTTGGATGCTCTTGACTCTGTTGGGATGCTCCTACTGGGTTACCTGACTGAATTTACCTCCCAGCCAACTAGGAATGATTTCCTAGCCCAAGGAATATCCATAGGTTCCCTAGCCCTTTGAGCCCAAGTCCAACCAGTTGCACTATGTCCAAGTTAGAACCAATACTCTCCAATATATCCAAGTTTGAGTTCTCTCACTTTTCCTACATTCTCTCCCTTCTCCTCCTCCCAAAATAAAATTCTCCAATGCCAAAATAAAGAACAAGGATCTCCCATTCTCTTCTCATCCTCCTTCCCTTTATGAATCTTCCTCTTCTCCACTTCAACCACCTACCATCAATGCCATTAATACCCCTCCATCCTTTTAATTTAATGACCTTGACTTTCCTTTCCATATCTTATCCCAAAATAAATTTGAGAAGACACATTGGGAATGGAAATATTAATATTTAATTCAGAATTAAATTGGAGAAGACAACTTGGAAAACCTTGGGAAGTGAAATGTTGATATTTAAATTAGAATAAATGGGAGAAGGCCATATCTTATCCAAGAGTAAATTTGATAAAACACATTGGGAATTAATTAATAATAAAATAATAACAAATAATAAAAAGTCATGTCAGTAAAATAAAATTACAGATTCACAAGTGTAGGTATATACCTATATTACTTAATAATTATAAGTCAATATTTTCAGGTTAATTAAACGCCAATCAAAATTAGCATGATAGGGTCAAGTAGGGCATTACATATGCCCCTCCTTCAAAAAACTCTGTCCCGAAGTTAGAGTGAAAAGGACATAAGGAGTTCAAAAGAAGTTTGATAATAAGGCATACCAAAATAGAGAGAGATATAGTAGTCAAGTTAAGTAAGTCAATCAAGGATACCAATTCCCATCAAGAGTCTCCAACTACCGTCTACCCTCTTATCCTCACTAACCTACTTCCGCTCCCATCCTATCCATCCTCTGCTGCAATATACTATGGCATCAGCTATACCGATCTAACCACTGATAGAACCAATATGGCGGAAGCGTCGAATATATCAACCTAACTTTCCCAGCAAGCAACTGGCAATCATCACCACACGCCTAGGGGAGCATATCCATCACTGCCCTCCCACGATTCTGGGCTTGGAGGTTACATGGTGGGAAATGTCTCCACCCCTCTTTAAAACTAGGGTCAACACCCTAATATGGACCACACTACTATGCTGATTGGATACTCGTCATCGAATAATCCAGTCAGGTAGTCATGTCACCTGCCATTTACACTTTTCCCATGTCATAATAGTGCATATCAAGTTGATTCAAAATGTAATAGAACAATGTACATCATACCACTCATCATTGGATGCCTCAACATTCCCTAATCATAAGCGTAAATCTTGTTTATCATATAGGTATTTCCAATCTACAAGTTAGTTCTCATCCATGCATATACATAACAACAAAATATATATAAATATGTGATATTAATCACCATGTTATTAAGTATAGTATCCACATGCCAATTTTGTAATTCATAACAACATATGGAAGTAAATATTAGATTAGATAAATCATAACTTCGATAAGTCATTCATTAGATAAATCATATCCCCTTAAGCCATAAATCAAACAACAATAAATTTGATAAGTCATACACTAGAGAAATCATAACCAAGTAAGCCATACATCAGGTAAATCATACATTAAATAAGTCATACATCAAATATTTTAATCAACAATACCTAATCCATCAAATGGTTTATATAAGTAGTTTCATCTGTCCAACTAAAATGCATCAATATTACATAGCGTTCATAAATAAAATGGCATGAAACTACAAATAGAGCATCGACATAAGTAGCTATCTAAGTCAAAGTGGACATCATAAATGGTTAAGAGTGAGGGGTAATTGTGACATATAGTTTATGCATCCTCCCGGGTAGCATATCTTGGGTTATACTTGTCCCATTGTATCTTAACTTGGTCCACCAAGTGAGGCCTGAGCTATTGAACACTATGGTATAATATGGATATTGGTTTGACCATTATGGTTCCCACGCCTGAGACCTATAATTCCCTCAAATTGAGTTTGTTGGATTCATCAGAAACATAATGTTATAGGATAGATACATAAAAACATCATGAGTTTTATGCAAGTGGGGTGGTAGTACAAGACAATAGGAAACTGGTCCAATTTTCACTTTGATTCTAAAAGGTCCTATAAATCGAGGTGGTAACTTCATACCTTTCTCAAATTGAATAGTGTTACCCAAAAAAAAGAAAAGAAAAAAAACAGAAAAAAAAAGAAAACTCGGTCCCCCACTTTAAAACTCTGATCGGTACTATATGCATCAACATAACTCTTTTTCCTATCTCATACTTTCTTTAAACTTTGTTGAATCTATCTTACCTATTCCTCCATTTCTTGAAACAATCCTAGCCTAACTATTACTATGTCTACCATCTTTTCGTCAACTCAATGGTGTCCTGCATGGCCTCCCATATAGAGCTTAATAAGGAGGCATCCTAATTGAATTGTGGTAATTGTTATTATAGGAAAACTCTACCAATGGTAAGTACTTTTCCCACCGAGTCTAAGTATCCATGACATACATTATAAACATATCTTCTATAACCTGATTTACTCTTTCAGTCTTTCCATTTATTTATAGACGATATGCAGTGCTAAGGTTTAACTAAGTCCCCAACACTAATTGCAAACTTGTCCAAATTTTATATGTAAAGCGAGAGTCCATATCAAAATGATCTTTGTGGGTAACCCATGTAGCTAGATAGCTTCACCTATAAATACTCATGTCAAAATGGGAGCAGTCTCTTAGACATGGTAGTTAGCCACCTAGAGATACCAAATACATGGCCAAAATAGGAGATGTTAAGGTTGTTTCTCCAAGAAGAGCGCAACTCATCCTTCAAGAGTAGTCCATCAAAAAAATATATTTGCAAATAATGGTCATGACCACCTTTACAAGTGGAGTGACTTGAAATAATATGCCAAGGTAATTAGAGTCTTGTAGACAAACATTATAACTCCTCCAAGTGTAAACAATATAAATATGTTAGGGAATTATCTCCCAGGATCAACCAAATTGGCCATAAATAGTAATCCCATAGAAACATGTGCCACAATTGTCCATAAAGTTGTTATGACCTTCTCAAAGAAGTGGGTGTCCCCATTCAATGTGCCAAAGGGGTTAAATGCACATGTACCAACACCTCTCCTCCAAGGAATATGATAATTAGTTCACCCTAAGAGATTGTATAATGAGGCTAGGACACTCTCCAATATATTAATAAAGAAGTTTCCCAAACCAAGAGAAACTATATGATACAGTGTGAAAATAACATACCAAGTGACCAAAACCATGAGTGTCAATGTAGAAGACCACCCAAGCAAGGTCTGAATGCCTCCAAATGCATGAGAAGATTCCAAATAAGGGGAGTGATTTCCTCCACCAATAAAATAACTACTCACAGCATGCCACACCATAACCAAACTATTAATATCCATTGGCATTCTTCTAACAAACCACAACCAATTTTCCAAGTCATCAAAACACCCACCAAAAGGGACATCAATTATGAAACAAAGGGTGGGTGTATTACTTCAAGGTTCACCAATCAAAATCATGAAACAATAATCCAAGTGAAACCATATGAACACAAGCAAACATGCCCACCAACTAATTCACTATGTCAAGGAGCAATAATTAACCAACAATACTTAAGGAAACTCTTAGTTGATGGATATCCTTCATCATAACTGTGCTAAGGGTAAATTAAATGTTTGAACAATGTTATGCAAGGCCCTCAATCACATTTCAAACACCATATGTGCTAGATGAAAGCCTCCAAACAAGAAATGATTATTCTAACCAAGGACATAATGTGCATGGGATATCAATAATAAATCATAGTAACAAATCCCCATGGTTATGTGATTTCGAGGACAACGACAATAGGTAAGTGCGCATAAGAACAACTTTTCTTAAGACACCTCAACACTCGCCAAAGGTGATCAACAATGTCATTAGGGAAGTGCCAAGGAGAATGTAAGCACAAACCATGACTTCCCTCAATAAAATCATTAAGCTCCATCAAATAATCCTATAGTTGCAGGCTTAGTATAAAGAAGATGTTAATTGATAGCCACTTATATAAGTGCATTTAGTAACAAGATATGCAAAAGAAAACATCAATATTCCATGTGCAACATGCTTGCTTAGGGATAATAATGGTTAGGGTTAATAAACACCATCTAACACTCAACCTTGATTTAAAAAGGAATAACTCTTTATTCAATATTGAGAAAAATAAAATGGTATGAATTAGACTAATAAAGCAACTAATGTAATAACAAGATGCCAAAAAGTCAGGGATATTAATGCCATTCACAAAGCTTTATATATTTTTATATATAAATCCTTCATCAAAGTGTGACTTATGGAACTCAAGAAGTTTTATTTTTTTTAGATTTATATGTTCTAACATTGAAGGGGCTAGCTCAATTGATAGTTGCCAATGTTGTTAGTTTTTTGGTTACTTTGCTACCAACAAATGATTAGTTTGACTCCCCTTGGATGAGGCACGCTAATTTACACCTATGGGTTTACAAGGGATGCGATCTACAAATGTGAAGAAGTATACTTTGGATTTTCCTTGGGATTTTCATGTGAGGGGTTAATTGGAAAATAAAATAAAAAACACCAAAGTAGTTGTTAATTCAATGAATTTGATAGTTTTCCAATATAACATATAATAAATCAAGGGTTGATATGTATTCCTACCGAGCAACTTCACAAGATTGTTAAGTTGGCAATCTTAACATTGATGCATAATTTTTTTAAGATATATATATATATATATATATCTGGCCCAAACCTTGCACACACAAACATGAGTGTTGCTAAATACCCTAATAACTGGATTGGTAAAAATATAAAGAAATATCTCAAAGTTTACAAATAGGATTGGACAAATTAGTAGAAGGCTCATATCAAAATCTTATTCAGAAGGGGATTTATGGATTTCATATCAAAATCTTATTCGTAAGGGGATTTATGCATTTAGAACTAGAAGTTTATGAGATCGGAGACATATTTTGTGCCTCTTATGGGAGATGTAATAGTTAGCTTCATTTTCTTCATAGATTGAATACAAAATAAATAAATAAATAACCAAACAAAACTCATGAAACCGTAATGTACTCTACTCATCGAGTGTGCACTATACCATTAAAATGAAAAATAAGTTTTATTCTTGCCATCCATGATATCTAGCATATCAATATAGCTGACGTTGTCCCTATTCTTGTAAGTTCCATTTTTTTTCAAAATGAATAAACAAAAAATAAAACAAAAGCTTTCACTAATAAGTCTATGTAATCATAAGCAAAATCATTATTAATGAAAACAATATCCCCACATATAGAATCCACATATAGAAAAATGTATACGAAATTCCAGACAAACTACCTTCATTTACTTACAACATTATCCTTTCAACTTTATTCCCATTCCTGTGATCGCATTTGTCTTGATGCATATTTTTCTCTCAGCCTGCTCATTTTATGAATACATTCATGATTGTTGAGCAATGATATAGATCACTATCATGTAAATAGGACAAGATTGATCATGGAATCACACCAAGAGGGAGATTCTATTTAATCAAGCCATTGTTAAGCAACTCTAAGACAAAATACAATTCCATTGAAGTTTGAATATGCTACTGAATAGAATGATAATTAGTTATGTATTACATAATGGCTAGTGAAGGGCATAGTGGCAATAAATGGCGATGGACTAAAAGTGCCAATAATATCATTTTAATATTTTTCTTTTCAATTAATTAAATTATATATATACAATATACAATAACCTTTATATATATATATATATATATATATTTACCTCATATATAAATTATATATAAAATATACTTTTATACTGCCCCACACATATATATAAAAGGGGATTCCCTACAAAAATATCTTTATAGTATATAAAGATAAGGATCATATTCTCCAAAATAGTATTGGTGAGTGAATCCTTGTATCAAGCGTGATGTTGTTGTCAACAGGGTTGAAACTATTTATAAATAGCATATGATAACCAAGCCATTGATTAGTGCCTCAAACAAAACCTTCAACAACTGCTTATGACATTATTCTACCACCAAGGCCATAACACTCAAACTGGGAAAGTCTTATTATAATATCCATTAAAAGGACTATCCTTCATTAAAAAAACCAAACTTCATGAATTTTTCAAGCTAATGTTGTTGTATAGCTGTAAATTTTTGATCGAAGGAAAAAAAACAAAAGAACCTCTACTCTAGACATTACTCATATGCTTAAGTGCTAATTATAACGAGTGCTTCAAATTATGAATTAATGTATAAACAAATCAGATTACATTTAAGCTGATAATGAATTGGATTTCCAATTGCAAAGAGGGCCAATCAAGAAAAATGATCATTGGAAAATGGGCGAACTGGCGAAGATGGAGCTGCGCGCACCCTAGGGTTCTGACAAGCTTCTGCGCCCCCCTGCGCCTGGCAGCGCTGCTGCTAGGCCCGAGCTCTTCACCTGTTGGCCTCTTTCTCTTCGTGCTCGGGCCTCCTGCCCTTCCCTGGCTCCGGGGCCTCTCTCCGGTTGCCCCCTCGCTGATCTTCCTGTGCTCAGTCTCTTTAATGACAGAAATGGATCCCCCGCCTCAGGATCCAGAAGACTCAGAGAAAATGTTTGCTTCTCTCATCCTGGAGAACGCAGCTGGTAAAATCCGTCCCATAGCCTCCAAGTTCATCAAGGAATTAGATGAAATACCAGAAGTATCTCTCCCTCCCTCCCTCCCGAGGAGGGAAGCAATATCACTAACAGAACGAGGCCTGGTCGGCCAGTTCATGGGACTTTGGCCCTCCCCATGATCAGTCCAGAGATGGGTTGAACGAAACTAGAACTCGATAGTGCAAGGGAAAATAACAATCAGGGTTTGCAGAAAAGGATTTTACACCTTTCTGTTCGAATCAAAGGAGGATAGGAACCTTATCTTCAGAAATGGGCCCTATTTCATGGACTCTCGGGGACTCTACTTAAACAGATGGACTCCAGATTTCGACCCGGAAATGGACGTCCCCAGTGCTGTCCCTGTTTGGGTTCATCTGCCCCACTTGCCACTCCATTGCTGGGGGGATGAATCTGTCAAGGCTATAGGGAACGCAGTTGGAAAATTCATTGATAGATCTGAACCAAAGGAGAACATGCATGCATGCGCAAGGATCTGTGTTGAGGTAGATCTCGGGAAAGGACTACCGGAAGCAATCAAACTCAAAGTCGATCAGTGGACACACATACAGGAAGTGGACTACGACCAGCTTCCCTTCAAGTGCAAGGTATGTCATGAATATGGGCATTTTGCTAATAGATGCAGTAAATCTAAAATAAATGAATTTGAAGGCAATATCGAAATCTCCAAGGGAGCGTGGGAACAAGTCAAGAAGAAAAAACCAAACCCTCCTCCAGGCCCAAGCACAAAGGTACCCCCGGAAAATCCCCCCATCCTTCTCATCCCTCTGGCTCAGCCCCTCCTTTCCCCTCCTCCTCCAATCCCTTTGAATCCCTGTCCGCAGAGGATCCTCCATCCCCTCCCCCCTCCCCCAGAGGCACCGCCCTTGTTATATCCTCCCCCAGCCCTCTCCCCCTCCAACAGTGGAACAAATCTTAACCCGAAACAAATCCAAGGAAAACAACCTCTCCACAGATCCCCCCAGGAAAGTTGGTAGAAAGTCCAATAAAGAAATCAGAGATGAAAATGCAGCAAAAGAAATGGCCACCGGAATGCAGCAACCAATGGACACATTCCTAGACAAATCAAGAGGAAGTGGAGAAAAGATGAAAGAGAAAAGTGGGGCACACACCAAACAAGGTAAATGATGATTTTGGTCTACTGGAATTGTAGGGGGATGGGCTCCTCCCTTAAAGCAAATGCAGTCTGGGATCTCCTCAAATCTGAACAACCAGACCTTCTCCTACTTCAGGAGACCAAAATCACGGAACAAGAATTCCAAAATCACATAAAAAGAAACAAAAACTATGCAAACACATTAACAAGCGCAGCTGGCGCATCAGAAGGTATAGGAACACTGTGGAACAAAAATAAATGGGAACACAAAGAGCAAAAGTCTTATAGTTGGTGGGTAAGAACGAATATTCAGAATAAAGCCTCAAAAGAGGAATACTCTATCTACAACATATACGCCCCTAACCATTATAGGGAAAAAGCTTCGTGCTGGGATTCAATATCCTCAGATCTCATAGCAGTTCAAGGAAGGAACATTTTCCTTGGAGGGGACTTAAATCTAATAAGAAATGCAGATGAGAAATTAGGAGGAAATTTCTACGCTGATCCCTCAAGAGACTCCCTAGAAGCAATAATTTAAAATCATAATCTTGTGGATATCCCTCCGCAAAATGGGAGATTCACCTGGAGCAACAAGAGAACTGGTAACAACAACATCAAAGAGAGATTGGATAGAATTCTCGTCCAAGAAAGAACAGTGGCAAGATTCTCAAACATCCAAAGCAAAATCATCGAAGGTTACATTTCAGATCATAAACTAGTGGCTCTGACTTTAGACAAAGGAAAGAACATGGGGCCTCTCCCCTTTAAATACAACAAGGCTTGGGACAACAAAGAAGAATTTTGCGATCTGATCAAGGAGCAACAGGAAAAAGAAATTATTGGCTCACCTCACTACATCTGGGAAGCTAAGCTTAAATCCCTCAGGACTATCATCAAACATTGGGCAAGAAACCACGCAACAGAGGAAAGTAAAAAAAGATCGGATCTCCAAATTTAGCTTGAGCGATGGAGCCAAGAAAAGGAGCGAACCCAGTATACAGAGGAAGATCAGGCCAAGGAGAATGAAATGTACAAAGAATTGTACAGGCAGAACAGGATTGAAGAAGAAGAGCAGAGGCAAAAATCTCGGTGCCTCTGGCTCAAAGCTGGAGACAAAAACTCTTCCTTTGTTCATAACAGCCTAAAGCTCAGGCGTGCAGGGAACCAAATAGAGAGAATCATGGTGGACGGAAGAGAGCTAAGGGACCAGGAGGAAATCAAAGAGGCTGCGTCCAGACACTACTACTCTCTTCTATCCGCCGAACCCCAGCCTCACGATAATGAGGAATTCCTCAGCTTAGTCAAAAAAAAAATCTCAGAAGATCAAAACAAGGAGCTGGACCAAGAGGTCACGACAAAGGAAATTGAGTGGTCGGTCTTCAGCATGTCGCAGGATAAGGCACCGGGTCCAGACGGGTTCACAGTGGCATTCTACATAACTCATTGGGAAACCATTAAGAAAGACTTCATTAGAATGGTTAAAAACTTCTTCTCAAAGTGAAAAATGGGGAGCAACATTAAATCTTCCCACTCAGCCCTCATCCCCAAGGACCCCAACCCCCAATCCTTCGACCGATTCTGCCCAATCTCCTTGTGCAACGTTTCCTATAAAATTATCACCAAAATCCTAGCCAACAGGCTAAAAAAGCTCCTCCCCTCCCTCATCTCTGAGAATCAAGGAGGCTTCATTCCCAGAAGACAAATTACGGATAACGTCATTCTTATTCAAGAGGCAATTCGCAGCAGCATAAATAGAAAGGAAAAGGGCATGATTATCAAGCTAGACATGGCAAATGCCTTTGATAGAGTCAACCACCAATTTCTAAAGGCAACACTCGAGAAATTTGGGATATCCAGCACCTTCATCAGCAGGATCATGGAGTGTATATCCTACCCCTAGACAGCCCCTCTAATTAATGGTAGGCCAAGTAACTACTTCAGAAGCTCAAGGGGACTGAGAGAAGGCTGCCCCCTCTCCCCTTTCCTTTACATCATTATGGCCGAAACACTAAGCATACACTTGGTAAATCTTCGCAGGCAGAAAGAAATCACTGGAATCAGCATAGTGCGAGGAACTAAGGGGATAAACCACTCTCTCTTCACGGATGACACCCTCCTAATTGGAGGAGCTTCCAGTCTCATGGCAAGAAGGTTCAAGAAAATGTTAGAATCCTTTCTTCTACCGTCCAAAGGAAAGCTCAATAACAACAAGTGAATGATATATACCTGGAACGTCCCCAGACATATTATTCAGAGAATTTCCTCAATCTTGGACATCCTAGCTTAAAGGAATTGGAGCCACTTCATGTACCTGGGTTTGCCTTTAGCAAAGGAGTCGGTCAAAACTAAAATCTGGGTGAAACTCATTGAGAAGCTGAGAGGAAAACTTCAAAGTTGGGGGATGTCCTGGCTCAACTTGGCTGGAAGAACCACTCTCATAAAAGCCATTCTCTCAGCTCTCCCCATATATCAGTTCGCAGTCACTCTCACCCCGACGAACACTCATAAGCATATGGAATTAATTATCAGGAGCTTCTTGTGGCAGGGAGGAAGGAAGGACTCCAAAAAGTTCAGCCTTGTAAAATGGGATCAGGTCATCTTACCATTCGAAAAAGGAGGGCTAGGCATAAGAATTCCAAGACTATCCAACTTGGCCATGGGTTTCAAGCTGATTTGGAGAATCCTCAATGGGAAAGGCGCCTGGTGGACAGAAGTAATCAAAAGAAAATACCTGAACGGCCCCAACTCCAACATCCTCTCAGAATCAATTGTTGACAGGCAGTGCACCCCAGTATGGAAACTCATTAAAAAAACTCTCCCCCATTTCAAAGACTATATTTCAAGAGCTCCAGGAAAGTGGAAGAGACATTAACATATGGACTGATCGTATAATTGGCTTGGAACCAAGGGATGTAATCCAAAATCTCAGACCCCTGCAAATGTGGATGGAAGCTAAAATCTAAAGTCCCTATATGACATTTCCTCTTGGGACCAAAAAATATGGCTGGGATGGAAGTGCCTCCCCCTTCCAAATAATCTAAGGGAGCTGTGGGCAGACCTCAAGCTATCTCTCTCAGGGTCAGCTCCCCTTAACAGTATGTACGAGGACAAGTATGTTTGGGACCCCAATGGCTGAAACTACACAGTCAAAGAAGGCTACAAAATCCTTCAAAATGCCACAGCCTCCAACAAATGGCCTCTCCATAAAGTGTTCTGGAATTCTGAATGCCTTCCAAAGATCAAGTTCTTTAATTGGACTCTCCTCAAAAACAAAATTCTCACAGCGGAAAATCTAAGGAAGAAAGGCATCCTCGGTCCCTCAATATGCTGTATGTGCAGAGCAGCTGAAGAAAGCAGCAATCACCTCTTCCTAGAATGCTCCTTTGCCCGAAATTGTTGGAAGCTAATCACTAGTCCTTTAAGTATAGGAGATATGCCCAAACAGATCATCTCTCTCCAAAAAAATTGGGGGAACAGCTACCCCTACCCCAAGAAAAACAAAACTCTTACCAAAAGACTGTGGAACAGCATCCCGCCAACCCTGTGTTGGCAAATCTGGCTTACAAGAAATAAATGCATTTTTAATAACAAGAAGCCCAGCATCTCCAACACCCTCACAAAAATAATTGCTCTCATCTCTGAGACCATAAGTGCTAATGGAATAGCCCAATCAGATCAAGAAGTCTGGAACCCAAGGGAAGTTGAATGGATGGGCAAATTCAGTCATGAATCAAGGAGCTCCAACGCTCCAAAAACAGGCCAGAAAAAGAATGATTGGAAGCTAAGAGGCTCTAGCGAAGAAGTCAGAGAGTGGCTTCTAAACCAAAAGAAGCCCTCCCTTCAGTTCGAAGGGGCCTCCAAAAATAATCTGGGACAGGCAGGTGCAGGAGGAGTAATCAACGATCAGCAAGGCAAAATCGTGGTGACTTATGAATGGGGATTGGGCATAATGTCTAATAATAAGGCCGAGGCTTATAGCCTTCTCCTTGGCACCTCAATTCTGAAGAGACTCGGTCTTCAAAATCTGCTCGTAATGGGTGACTCAGCCATTATCATAACTGCCATGGTTTCAGGGAGGGATTTCAAGCAAATAGCCTTGAACAATATCAAATCCAGGATCATTGACAACATAAAAGACTTAAAAGGGGCCACCTTCAAACATGTGCTGAGGAGCAATAATAAAGAGGTAGATGATTAGGCCAACAAGGCAGTCAACAGACCTATAGGCCAAGTCAGAGAAAATGACTCCTCTTATGACAAAGCAATTCCTTAAAGAGTCTTATCCCACCCCCTCTCTTCAGAATCTGGGCCACTTCAGACGCCATCCTTCTCGAAATCTGCATATCCTCAAATCTCCCCACTCTCTTCCAAATCTCCTCGACTGCGCCAACTAGTCACACCTCCCTCTGACCCTCACCCCTGTGATCGTTTATGTCAACTCTTTCAATTCTAAACTCGCGTTTTATGTGACCTCCGCCGTCATTCTCAGGTACTGCACTACTGGTTTGTATCCCAAAGTCTCCCTAGCGTGAAGCAAAATCTTGGACTGGATTTGCAGTCACCTCAAGAATGGGGTCCACCCTCCTTTGATCTACCATCAGAGCAACCTCTCTTCCTTTATATCTAGCAGCACTGCTCTCTCCTTAAACTCATTCTTCACAGATCGGAAGGCCCTGGCTCTCGCCCCCCCTTAGCTCAGTCTCTCTCAGGAAGCAATGCGCACTCATCTGGAGCTTGGATCACGTTCCTCGATAGCGGTAAAATCAGGCTCTTTTAATTTCTAATTCTCTTTCTACACTAATTGGCTGTTTGTTTGGCTGTCTCAGCGCTCCCCCCCTCTTCATTCTGCCCCTCTGTCATTCAGCACCTCCCCCTCTCTTTTGGTCCCCCTTCAGCGCAAAACAGCTCTGCACTCCCCCTTCCAGTCCACTTTATTCCCCCTTATCGTCCTCACCTCCAGAAACCACCCTCTGCAGCATCAGCTCTTTGGTACTTCTCCCCAGCTCGGCGAAATGGCGGACCAGCAGGGTGCTCAGGAGCCCACCACCAACCCTTTGGAAAATGTCATTACGAACAACGAGTGCACACTCTGTAAAACGCACACTTTCATGATAGCAAGGTTCATCAAACGTTTCAACGACCTCAAAGATGATTATCAAGCAAACAGTAGATCAAAAAGGAAGAAGCTGGAGAAGCAAAGGCTGAGATCGAGGCCCTGAAGGAGAGATGCACCCACCTAGAGGAAGCAATAGCTCATATCAGGACTCTAACCCAAAGCATGCAAGTGGAAGCTTCAACCAGAGCCAGTGCAAGGAAAGAATCTCTCCCGGATGACTCAGTTAATCAGCAGTACCCCTAGGACTTATGAATTGCAAATTTTGTTGGCTAGCAGGCTCGTTTGTCCGGCAATATAGCCGTTATCTCTTTCATTTTAGTTACCGTTTATGTAGCAACAAGGATCAAGGGTCTGCGAACCCATTTTGGATCCTTTCTGCAATGGTTTTTCATCCTCATGTAACAGGACTCAGTCCCTGAAAGTTTTTATAATATATCAGTAACCGATTCTGTCAAAAAAAAAGAAGAGGGCCAATCAATGTGTAGTTATGATCCCAAAGTCCACATGCAAGATCAAAATGGAAGGTGGATAGACAAGTATAAAGTTTTCATTTGTAACTTTTGTCAAACTCCTGTGGTGTGGCTTGATATTCTGCTGGTTAGATGAATAATAGTATGTGAACTTGTTGCTGTAACATACCCTTATTAGATCATTAGTTTAAGCATAGGAAAACAGAATTGCTTATGCACAAAAGAGAATTTTCAACACACTATTATAATTCTAAAATCAACATATTAGCACCAACATAGATCCATCTTAAGTATGGATCTAACATGAGCCGAGAGGGATCAAATTTCTTCAGATGTAAACTTTTTGAGATTGCAAAATACAATGTGTTAGTTTTCATTGTTTAAATTGTATTTTTGAACTCTAAATAGAGTACACATACGACCAAATGATTTTTAACCATAAAACTTATTTTTTTCTATACATAGATATATATGAAGTTGATATCGACATAAATTAGTTAACATAGATCTTCAAATAATTTATTTAATTCTCTTATTGTAATATTTTTGAAAAATATAATATCTAAACATCTAATTCACACATTGTTTTTTTTACTTTTAATTAATTTACAACATATTCATATTTTTTTTAAATTATAGCCGACATCATTTTTCTATTTAGAACATAATTTTTAATTTTTAATTTTATTTTAAGGGGCATAGACGAATGAATAAACTTACACATCCCCTTATACTGGGTTGTAGAATAAGCCTCTAGGCTCAACGACTTTTTTTTTGAAGAAGTAATTACAACCTATTTTCAGTTGTCTATTTTATTAGATGAATTGGATATAAATTGTGGCTATGGGGAATCACTAGCAGGAAATAATAGAGTGAGATTTTATAAAAGGCTTCATCAAATTTCCTCAGAGAAAAGCTAAGACGACATTTGGGACTGACTCAAGGTTTGGCATAGAATTTCATACGTTAAATCATGGTCGAAAGAAATATGGGCTAGGATGGAAGAGGACTTGTGTTAGTGAATCCTATATTCCAATAATTGACTCTTAAAGTGATGAGTGTATTGAAAAAGCAAGGTTCCAATGAATTTCATTGACCACTAAAATTTTAAAGGATACTTTGTTGGAGATTAACATTAAGGTTTGATAAAAAAAATAATAGAGATTAGTTCAAGGTTGGGCAACCTCTTGATATTTTGTTTCAACATAAATGTTATGCTAATGGGGAGATTCCAAATTTTCTTGAAATACTAGGCACTTCATATATGTAATGTTGATCCCTTAAGGAGATTTGGGAAGGAAATGTAATGTTGAATTACATGTTAGAAGCTAACCAATTCACATGTAATGTTTTTTCGATAGGAGACAAAACCTGGCATGTATAATGTTCCAACTTTGAGGTTCTAACTACGTAGAACTTATACCTCTACTTATAGTGTTGTTAACCAACTCTTGAAATATCTCGAGTTAAAAATTTTGATTCAAGGCCATGTCATAGAGTTGTGGAGAGGATGGAAGGCAGATGGTTTGAAACTTGGATGCTGAGTTGGGAGGGTTAGAGTTTCAAACATAGTCAAACTCCATGGCCAAATCTGAGAAAACAAGAAGAGAAGGTTGAGGCTGACTCAGATTTCAAATGGTGCTAGAGGGGTTTCATATGAGAGTTAACCTCCCAACACGATAAAGGTCAATCCTAATTGCAAATGCAAGAATACATGCTACATGTATGATGAAATTGTTGAAGATCATTAAATTTCTTTTAACGCTTAACATGTCAACCCAATGAGAAAATTGGAAGAGTTTAGAGTCTCGACACTTGGGGCCTACATAGAGGAAAACTAAAGCGAGGTTTATAAGAACAATTGACCTTCCATTTTCCAAATCAATCCAAAAACAACCAGGAATAGAAGTGTTTTCAAGATAGCGGGAGAGACATTGTAACAAGGATTGTGGAAAACAAAATTGAAAGTTTGGAATTAGGATGTTGGCTCAAATTCTCCAACAAAAGCTGATGATGAACATTAAAATAGGATCTGATTTTAACAGATGTCAACTAACAGGAAGGAACAAATAACAAATGTTAACCAACAAGAAGGAACAAAGAACATACATCACAAAGATAATGACAACTCCATTCAATTGAAGCCATGTCAGTTTATACACTTGATTTCATAGAATATCTTGACAAAGGCAAGAAACAACAAATTATGTGGCTTTGGGAAACTGATAATAGATCATGCTTGGATGCAGGAAAGGCACTAAAATCCAACTAAACTCTACTCTAGAGCCTAATATAATCACCAACCAATCTCATAGAAGGTGTTAATACCCTGCAACTGCTCGGTGGAACATCGAAAGTCCATTTCTTACTGGTCAATTTAGTTTAGATATCAAAGGAACCGAAAAATGCGCAACAAATAAGGGGAGCACTATATATACATTCAATAATGGGGATGTAGACAGAGCCATTGGATTTATTTATTTTTTCTTCATCTATTTAGATAAATATATATCTTCAGTTGAATTATCACATAGTTTGAAAGTCCAATGAAACACAAATATCATTGCTAGCTCTCCATCCTGCTTATTTATTTGTATAAACTATACATTGTATATGTTGAAAAACATCTACATTAACTTGAAAACCTGGCTTTTTGATACCACATGTGAGGACCCAACTATAGGTCCTCTAACTACTACTACACTCATTCAAATAAATTTCACAAATTTTCATAACAAGGAAAATTTCAGGTTTATAAAACATCATAAGCATGAACATAAATTAATTTAATCTACAACATGTATAACTTGTAACAATTTATTTGCAACATGTATAAATTGTAATAATTTACATAACTAATATAATTGACTGATAATACCTCATCTGATGACTTGGTTGGGATGCTCTTAACTATGTTGGGATGCTACTATTAGGTTACTTTACTGAATTTACCTCCCAACAAACTAGGAATGATTTCCTAGCCCAGGGAACTTCCACAGGTTGGTTAGCCCTCCGAGCCCAATTCCAACCAGTTGTAGTGTGTCCAAGTTAGAACCAATACTCTCCAAGAGATCCAAGTTTGAGTTCTCTCACTTTTCCCCCATTCTCTCCCTTCACGTCCTCCCAAAATAAAATCCTCCAATGCCAAAATAAAGAACAAGGATCTCCCCTTCTCTTCTCATCCTCCTTCCCTTTATGCATCTTCCTCTCATCCACCTACCATCAATTCCATTAATACCCATCCATCCTTTTAATTTAATGACCTTGAATTTCCTTTCCATATCTTATTCCAAAATAAATTTGGGAAGACACCTTGGGAATGGAAATTTTAATATTTAATTTAGAATTAAATTGGAGAAGACAACTTGGAAAACCTTGGGAAGTGAAATGTTGATATTTAAATTAGAATAAATTGGAGAAGACCATATCTTATCCAAGAGTAAATTTGATAAGACACATTGGGAATTGATTAATAATTAAATAATAACAAATAATAAAGAGTCATGTCAGTAAAATAAAATTACAGATTCACAATTGTAAGTATATACCAATATTACTTAATAATTATAAGTTAATATTTTCAGGTTAATTAAAGGCTAATCAAAATTAGCATGATAGGGTCAAGTAGGGCATTACATAATATGGATTGATTATGCAGACAAGATTGCCTCCCTTGAGATACATTAAGGTATGAGTTTGCTAATGTCATCTACCTTGTGATTGACTATTTGATTACGACATCTATTTGGTGTTTGAGTGTTTGGTGTCTAGTTGATTTAATTAAAATGGTATGTTTGCAAGTTGTTGAATGTTTGACGAATTTCATAATATGAGTATGCGTTCCAATGATCTTGTTTTAAGATGATTGTACTAACATAGACATGTTGAGATAGTTGATACGTACTTGAATTTAGTTGGCAGTTGTAGCATTATGTCTAATGAATATGAGTTGACTATGGGTTATGACATGATTTCTTGTAAATGTTGATTTAAAACTGATAGATATGATTCTATTGATATTTGGAACATGTAGTTGACATGTGCAAGCAGTTGCAGGAAGCATGATGGTATTAGCTTGACAAGGTAATAGTTGATGTGTTTATATCACTAACAGTCGGGTGATGTGACAGTGCATAGTAACACTCAATTGCAGGAAGGAAAAGGTCAAAGAAAGGAATTGGGCAAGAATCCCTTTGGATATGTTTGGAAACCGTAATTCCAAACGAATGAGTGCTTTGCACATAGGAAGTCTTATTAACCTTGATTTTTCTGAAATTATGTGGATATGTGCTATATTCATGAACATGTACCTCCCAGGTATATTATCTAGTCTTTAGTTATAGGTGGATCTGTCAAAGGATTGGAGTCCCTTGAGAGATGGCATGGCTGCGTTCAGTTGCAAGCAACGTGCTTGGCATAACAAGATTAGGTAACTGATGTATTGTTATGTTTATTTGCGCACTAACAATTATGTGTTAATGACAACATGATACAGGGAATTGCATGGCAAGAGAGGTTTCCATGAAATCTCAAAGAAGGCTCAGGTTGAGCTTTCCCTAGAAATCATGGGGATTGAGTCCTGGTGTCTGCTATTAGTCTTGTGCTTTTGGTCTTTGTGATTTTCTTGCGCTTGATTTGTTGTTTTGTTATGTCTAGTGCATGATCATGCCACTTTGTTGCAACGTTGTATTGCTTTTGGTTTTCATGGTCTTGTTGTTGTTGTTTTCTTTCTTTCCTTTTATTGTTTTGAGTATTGGGACTTGGTTGGGAAAGAGGAAACTTAATGGAGCTTTGGGAGAGTCACGTGGTACCCAATAGGTAATGTAAGATTCAGATGAAGCTCTGTGTATGAGTAATATAAACGTCATGATCATAACATAATTACCAGATATCAAGGTCAAGGTTTAAGAAAACTTCCTTTATTCATGAAACACACGCGAAACATTAAGAATAGTCGTTCCCACTACATGTTGCGCTCATTGCTATTCCTGTTCCTGTTGCAAGTCATTCATCTATATGTGTAGCTTCGTGTTCTTCCTGAGTTGCTGCTTCAACATATGCAACTCCTTATTTTTTCCATCTTCTGCCTTCGCAAGATCTTCATGTCACACCGTCACTTTATAGCTAAAGTCTCCAAAGTTGCTTTCATCATTAATGGACCTGCTTAAGCTTGAAACCTAGTTCCGCCTCTATGTTTTCAACAACCCTCCTCTTGCATTTGTTGCATTTGGTATGTTGTCTTCAACTTCTATTCATGATGCTGCTCGCTGTAAAACCTTGATGTTGTTTTCTATGAACAACTTGATGTCTTCATGGGTAGTGTTATAGATATATTTGGGCACTTTAACCCCAATCATATATGTCAATAAACCAAGGGCTCTTTAACCCCTAAAAGTGTTGTTTCATACCCTAAAGGATCATGGTCAACTGATTACATCATTTCCCAGAAGTTCCACCTGAAAAACCACTCAGAACTGACCAAAACTAGACCATACTGAATGCTCCACTGTTAGGGTGTGATGCATCTCACTTGCTACACACGGGAAGTGCGATGCATATTGAAAAGGCCTTCTATAGGGTGTGATGAGAGAGAATGGAGAAATGGCTGAGACAGTTAGCTAAGTGGATGCTCATGGAATCTTCGAGAAACTTCTCCTATGAAACTTGCCTCTCTGAATTCGCCCAGGGATGAGTAAGAGATCAATGAAATCTCCAAGTGGAACCAAGAACTATCAGTGGAATGACACTAATAAAAAACCCAGAGATGACTCACACCCTTGCAAGACATCTATAAATGGATCCCCCACCTGAGAGATTTGGAGGTTGGAATTTCGTAATTTGTAAGGAAGTGTTGTTGGTTTCTCTTTGAGACATTGTATTGTTGGGTGATCTTGCTTTTCAAGAGGTGAAGGGGGCTTTCATGCGGGAGGATGATGCTGGATCAGATAGCTGGGTTGTAATCCTCTCTTCTACTATTAATAAAGTTATTTGAGTTTTCCTCCATATACTTGTGTATTTGTGAATCTTGCTATTTGTGAATGCAATTGTATGGTTAATGTATTTCTAATTCTGCATTGTTTATGGTATTATAGATCTCTATGCTTTGATGGTGTTTTGCTGCTTTGCCTCTACAGGTGTTCTCTAAAGTGGGACAAGTAAGAAAGGAGTGGCAAGCTCTATCAAGGGAGAGAGGAAACAAGCAAGGAGCCAAACAAAAGATTCAGGTTGGTGCTATCTGCTTCTCTCTTATCTATCATACATAAAGGAAATCATAAGTTACTTTGATTGTTTGTTTCTAAGATAGCTACCCGTCTTAGTGGGACTAGCAGATCGAAAAGACACTATTTTTCCTGGAAACAAAATGGCGACTCTGCTAGGGAGTGATTAGTTTGTTTGTTATTGTTGTTTGCTTTATAAGCTATAGACGGAGCTTGAAGTTAATCCAACTAGCCTTCGAACTGCACTTGCTATGCAAGTGCAATGTAGATCAACGCTGCTTTAGTCAATCTACGGGTTGGTTTATGAACCGAACATTTGACCTGCAAACATCCTAAGTGCCTTGGTGGTAGCTCAATAAGCTCTTAAGATCATACCCCTATACTTTGTTTTTACTGTCTATCATAACTTAGCTGAAATAACTAAACTTAGCTACAAATTTTGAGCACAAACCAAACTCAGTTTCATTCCCTGGCCCATCGCACTGTCTGTAATTGGTAGCCTGTATGCATCGCACCTCCGGTGTGTTGCAGGTGAGATGCATCCCTGTTTCCTTTAAGGGTGGGTGCGATGATTGAATGATACTATTTTCCTCCTAGGAAATTGGTTTTTTTTCTCCTTGTTTTCAGCTCTATTCAGTAGTTTTGCTGCTTATGATCAATATATCATTGTTGAAGCCTTCTTCCTTTACATTATTCAACCTCCATTGATCAGGAATTGTGAATTTTTTTTTTTATTTTTTTATTTTTATTTTTTATTTTTTATTTTTTTTATTTTTTATTTTTATTTTTATTTTTATTTATTTTATTTTATTTTTTTTTATTTTTTTATTTTTATTATTTATTTATTTATTTATTTTATTTATTTATTTATTTATTATTTATTTATTTATTTTTTTTTTTTTCATCATTTACAATCCTCCTTTGTCAAGAGTAGCTTAATTGAACTGTTGTCTTTTAATTCAAAAGTGTTGTAATTGTCGTTTTGAGTCAAGAAGAAGAGTGTCATAAAGTCTTCCTCTTCTAGATAGTTGATTGTACTTTTGTCATTGTATTTTATTTGAATTGTCAATATTTGAAGTGTCGAAAGCAGTTTTCCATTCGGAATCAAAAGTGCCGTTTTAGTCTTCCTTTCATTTTAAAAAGAAATTGTTGAAGTGTCACTTTAAAGAAAATAGTTCAGATCTGTACTTAGTTTTCCTTTTTGGCATTCTCACATTAAGGAAGCGAAAAAACAAATACATGTATGTGCATTTTCATTTAGACTGCATGCAAAAAATGATTTAGGAAAAGTGCATTTAGTGTGTGCTCTCTGCTCTATGTTGAAAGAATCGTGCTTTTCTTTCCTTAGTAACTAGGATTTTCATTGCTAAAAGAAAAACAAACGACTGTTTATCATTTTAGATTGCATATTTAGGAATTTTACATCTACATCATGTGGTGAACCTTGAAAGGAAAACTTATAAAAAAGATCAACTCTAAAATAAACCTCAATGAACATAAAAACGCTTTGGAACCTAACGCAACACATATAGAAGTCTAGGCTAGAGACGTGTTACGACATCATAAAACCTGGTAACTATCGTTTTCATTGAAGGTTGGGTGATTCCTCTTCTTTGATACGACAAGTGCCAGTATGGACTTGTGCTCCCCGTACCATCGAGTATATATTGGGAGACCACAATAGGCTGATATCCTTTATCCTTAGGAAGCCGTGTCTGTTGCCCTATCGATCGCAATGCATTGAACACAACATTCAGGAAGATTGACTTTCGTACATAAAGTCCTTGGTAATTTCTCTTTAATTTACCACTAAGGTGTATATTGCAGTTTTGCAATTGGTTTTGTAATCCCTCTGTCTAGATTTCTAGAGTAGTTACTTTCGTTCCTTTTCGACTCCCTAAAAGAAAAGGTCCATCTGAGCACTTGTCACTTCAGGCTCATTAAAAATCGAAGGTGACCAGAGTCACCTTTAGCTTTTTCTCAACTCTTAAAAATTGAAAAAGCAAGTTGTGTCAAAGTGTCATAAAATTTATTTAATTCAGAATAACATCCCTGTTCCTTCTTTTATCTTAGGTTGAGATAATGGAGTCCACCAATCAAGTATCTCCCCTTGGGTGGAATGCTAGTCCTTTCTTTTCTTGGGGAGATATTGGTGCTCTATATATGGCTACATTATCCCTTCTAGGAATCACAATTGGCCTGCGGGTATGGCTATTCTCAACCTCTGTTGTTCAAAACACCGTAATTCCTTTGCAATTGAATCAACAACTAGATGATACTGGAGTTGCTCCCTCACCTTCTACTTCATTTGTTTCTCCCTCTCCTTCTTCCTCTTCACTTGGTGAAACTAGTGATATTAAAAACCAAGTAACTGAGAAGAAGAAGAAAGGGAAGGAGAAGAAGAAGAAGAAGAAGCCAGTCAAGCAAGGGGGCAACCATGCATCATCCGGTGAAAATCCTCACACCGAACCTTCCAAACCCAAATCTCCATGCATAATCTGTAAAGGAAACCACTTTCATCGAGATTGTCCTTGCATTTAGCAGATCTTGAGAGACTGGTCTCCTCGCTTGCACCATCCGGTGTCATCAACCTCTGTTGATCATGTTGAGAACACACCATCGACTAGCGAAAATGAAGTCAATGGACAACAAGGAAGATTCATATTTCCTTGTAGGTTGTGTGAAGGTGATCATGCCCTTCATCATTGTCCTTTTCTGGATGAAGCTAAAAGTGTCTTGGATAACCGTCCTACTTCACTATAGCAACTTCCACCTAGATACAAGAAACTCTTGCCAAGTCCATCGCTAGTTGAAAATCCGACTGACATAACTCAATTGTCGGTCGAAATGCCTATCATTGAAAGTAAACCTTCTGAGACAATACCGGACCAAAGTCAACAGGTCGGGATGGCAACCGACCCAACCTTGCCTTCAGAAGGTCCACCTTCAGATGATACAGTTTCCAAAGAGAACGAGAACGACACCATTCAAATTATTTTTGTTAACACAGAGTCTGATGAACATGGGGGCAATCTACCCATTCCTTTACGATAGGAGGGAAGTTCCCCATTTCAAGGGATTCATCCAGCTGTTTATTCGGTCCCCCCTCCAAGCAATCTAGTCGTTTCCTTCGATTGGAATCTACTAACGGGACCCTGCCTTCCATCTAATGTACCATTCCGAGTCATAGTACAAGTTTACAAAATGATCATGTCTGGCACTATCATAGATGAAGGGGATTCCGTGAGTATCCTTTCCTCAACCACTTCGAACTGCTTGGTTCGCCATCGCTTCTGCCTGAGAATCAAAATTTGTTAGGCTTCAATAAAGGAACCAGTCGACCGTTAGGGGTCCTTCCAAATTTGCCTATAACTTTGAGAAGGAAAACCGTTCACTTGAACGTGATGGTAGTCCAAGGGCCACTAGATTACAATCTACTCCTTGGGTGTGACTACGTTTACAGCATGGGAGCTATTGTTTCCACACTCTTTCGGGTGATGTGTTTCCCGCATGGAGGCAAAATGGTGAAACTTGTCGACCAACTTTCGTTTCCCGGTTCAAACACGACTACGAGTCAAATGCCATCCCTAGATGGTCTCTTTGCGTCAAGAATGTCTCTTCAACATCCAGTTCATCCACCTAATTACTGCGAGTAATTCGATGAATGCAACAAAGCTCAGGGGGCATGCACCCTGGTCTACTTCGGCAGGCGAACCCAGTTGAAAAAACGAATTTCATTGTAGGTTGTAAGACCAGTTTGAACTGCCATCTCCGTGTAGGATATGGGATCAGTCTGAAACATTTATCTCCTCACACGTTATGTGATTGGAAGCTCACACCATTCACCTTTGTCTATTTCGATGGACAGAGCCAAAGAAGTGTTTTGTCTGCTCCACAGATGGAACAATCCAGCTTAAATGCAGGAACTTCCATAAGGTAACTTGGAAATTCTCATTTTCTCAACACTTGGGGGCATGCAAACCTTTGTTATGCAAGTGAAAAGCGACCAGTTTAACTTTAACCTCGCAGTATTTTAGCCTAACTTTTAGTTCAACTGCTTAGGTTAGGTGAGTGGTCTGATCCACCATTCACCTTTGTCGGTGGTGTGTAGGCAAAGTAAAGGAAATGTTTTATCTAGGCGAAAGACAAAATATCCTACCTAACCTCAGTAGTTCATTAACTCTTAGTGTAGTTAGTTCTATAGTTTGGTCGTTTCCAGCCTGCATACAAAAGGCAATGAGCAAAGTTTCACATGGGGCAAGCTCACTAAAAAATGAACCTACTAATAAGAGACATCTTTAAAGACAACTGGCATGAGCAATGTTTTCACAGGTTTCAAGCTCGTTAAAAAATAAACCCGCCACTGAGCATAGTTTCTAAAGATTCAGGCTCATTAAAAAATGAATCCGCCCTCGGTAAATAACCTTCGTGATTGCCTTGCTATCAGCCTTTTGAGCCTTGGTTGTGTTCTTACCGTCACCTCCATTCTTTTGGCCGATCATACGCTTCCACTTGATTGTTTACCCTTTTGAGGAACAACTACGACGAGTGATTCTGTTAGCCACCCTCTTTACACTGTCGTGTTTGAGAAGTTCCAAGCTTACCTGGAACCAGTTGCTACTTGAAAACATCACTCGTTCCTAAAAAACGAGTCTCTTTTAAGCTCTTTTTAGACTCGTAAAATATGAAAAGATTGCTGAGCTATCGGCCTTTCTAGCTCGTTAAAGTAAGGGGAAGCACCATCCCTCCTCTACATTTTAATCTTTTTGGACCTGAGGGATTGTTCCACAAAAATATTGAGCGCTTGTCTTATTCGGCTCGCTAAAGCAATCAAAAAGTCATCCCTTTTGTATTATTTTATACTTTTTTGGACTTAAGGGATTATGCCATGAAAAAGGACTGCTAGAGTTTCCTTTCCATCCCTTTTCAAACTCTCTAAACATGAAAAGGACTGAGTTATCTTTGTCGTTAAACTCGTTAAAACAATAGTGACAAACTTGTCCATTCGGACAAGAGCGAGTTTCACTGTCGCTAGGCTCGCTAAAACATAGCGACAATTTTGCCCGAAGGGAAAATTATAGAACAAGCATATGTTATCCTTGTCAAGCTTGACAAAAATAAAGAGGTACCGGTCAACAATGACTCAGGGAAAAGGGAAAGAAAACTTTGAAGAACTTTATTGGTGGCAGGTCGCTCTTGAACATGACACTTTCACTCCATCACCATGATTGAGTCGGGTTGGGTTATTTCGTTCACTGGTCATATCACCATTGGTCCTTCGTACCATCCATATTTTGGGGTTAACACTACCAATCCATTTTAGTGTCGCTGACATGTTCAAGAGAATTCATTCAGAGAATTTACCACCCAGCTAACGCCTCATCCACTGCAATACCTTCACTCTTCATTTTTCATGAACGCAATTCCTGAACCTTGTATCATCAGATCGTTTTCACCTCCACAAAATAATTTGCTTCATTTTGTGTCATAGATGTGGGATACATCAAGGCCCTCCTACGACGAGTCACTTCTTGTCGACATCAACTCATTATCCAAGAAGTTGACTTAGAAACAACCCTTTCAGTACTTTGAAACTTGCATGCTTCAATGGAAAGTTTCTCACTTCCTGCGACAGGTTTACATCAATGGCCTTCGACCGAAATATTTTACGTGGTGTTTGACATCGACTCATATATTCACACCACATGAATTTTACTGTAGTACCTTGAGGGTCATTATCATTATCGGTGATTCCTCTCACGCCTGTTAACAACTTACATCATTGGCTGGTAATCAGGCGATGTCTATCCATGTTCGACTTCAAAACATCTTTTCACATGGATCGACTTGTACTTCGGGTGAAGATTGAACGAGTTTGAAGACCTTGGATCTAGTTTCATCCATCCAGGCTGTGATATATTTAGGAATATAAAGACATCAAATGTACACAGAAGCTGCATAGATGATCATCCAAGCCAAGGGATGACGACTCTACATATAAAGAATCAATAGTCTGCAACAACAGACGATTATCTGTTCTATGTACATGAAAATGAATTTATAAAGCTGAGCATGGGAATGCCCGCCTCAGCTAGATCATGAAAATAATATGATGATGATGTATTGTATTGTATCTTATATAGGTCACCTTCTAGTTTGAATACCTTGGATCCTCATGAGAAAGAATTTCACCAGACATCAAAAGATTTACGACCTCATGCTTTAGGGGGCAACTGTTTTAGACATATTTGGGCACTTCAACCCCAATTATATATGTCAATAAACCAAGGGATCTTTAACCCTTAAAAGTGTTGTTTCATACCCTAAAGGATCATGGTCAATTGATTACATCATTTCCCAGAAGTTCCACTTGAAAAACCACTCAGAATTGGCCAAAAATGAACCATACAGAATGCTCCACTGTCAGGGTGTGATGCATCTCATCTGCTACACACGGAAGTGTGATGCATACTGAAAAGGCCTTCTGTAGGGTGTGATGAGCGAGAATGGACAAATGGCTGAGACAATTTGCTAAGTGGATGCTCATGGAATCTTCTAGAAACTTCTCCTATGACACTTGCCTCTCTGAATTCGCCCGGGGATGAGTAAGAGATCAATGAAATATCCAAGTGGAACCAAGAACTATCAGTGGAATGACACTAATCAAAAACCCAGAGCTGGCTCACACCCTTGCAAGACATCTATAAATGGATCCCTCATCTGAGAGATCTGGAGGCTAGAATTTCGTAATTTGTAAGGAAGTGTTGTTGGTTTCTCTTTGAGACATTGTATTGTTGGGTGATCTTACTTTTCATGAGGTGAAGAGGGATTTCATGCTGGGAGGATGATGCTAGATAAGACAGCTGGGTTTAATCCTCTCTTCTACTATCAATAAAGTTATTTGAGTTTTCCTCCATATACTTGTGTATTTGTGAATCTTACTATTTGTGAATGAAATTGTATGGTTAATGTATTTTTGATTCTGCATTGTTTATGGTATTATAGATCTCTATGCTTTGATGGTGTTTTGTTGCTTTGCCTCTACATGTGTTCTCTAAAGTAAGAAAATTAAGAAAGGAGTGGCAAGCTCTATCAAGGGAGAGAGGAAACAAGCAAGGAGCCAAGCAAAAGATTTAGGTTGGTGCTCTCTTCTTCTCTCTTATCTATCATACATAAAGGAAATCACAAGTTACTTTGATTGTTTGTTTCTAAGATAGCTACCCATCTTAGTGGAACTAGCAGATCGAAAAGACACTAGTTTCCTCGGAAACAGGTAGGCAAGTCCATGGAAACTTTATCGACTACATCCCCAAGTGTGCTTTGAACGGTGTCTTCATCTCCGCTCTCCTGGAAACCATTATACTTGTACTACTGAGAGGCAGATGAACACTTGGGATACCTAGAGACATGGCAACACTCATGGAAAGCAATTTGTCAGTCGAAAACCAAAATGAATATGAGAACTAAATTGCAACATACTTGGGTGCATGATCATGAAGGTTACGCTAATGTGTCGACTACTCCTAGATGTGATGTGGGATATCAGAGCTGCAAGGTTGATGCGAGGAATGAGCTCTGTAGTGTCTAGTTGATGAGTTTTGATAACATCGAGGTTGTGACGCGTATGCCACAAATCTAGGGGAAGCGACACTTGGTGGGAGGTTTTAGAATTGCTCCTTGCATGTAACCTCCAACTGCTAAACATAGATCCATGAAAAAAGGGATGCCTTCACACGCTGCTGTGGGAGAAGCAACCCATGCATGCGAGTCTGTTTTTCTCAGTCTCAGAGGGAACTGGTCAACTCAACTACCCATGCAAGAGACTGATCGACTACTGGAGAAAAGATGCTCATTTTTGGCTGGGAGATGGGCTGGATGCCTAGGAGATTTGTGCAATTTCTTGGCAGAGTAGCTGACTGCTGCCCAGATTTGCACAAATTATGGGTTGAGCAGCCTTGTTGGGAAAATTTGCGTAAATCCTGTTGGGAGTGTTGGCAGGCAGGATTGCATAATCCTGGAGCCCAGTAGGCTGCGAGAGAGGATTGCGTGGGAAGGCTGGTTGCCCTTTAGAAATGCGCAATATTCAAGGGGAAGCTGCTTAGCCTGCAGCTAGACCAAGTCCGAGTGAACATCTTGTGAGGGGAATGGATCAAGCTGTGACTGATAGGCTACCTTTGTGCAAGAAAGACACTGAAGCTTATGAAATTGATGAAGTAAGGAAAGCTACTATGAAGGTTGGAAGGGAGGCTCCAAAACGAGGCTAAGGAAAAATTTTGGATGGTGGTTGTAGCCGCTTCAACACTTAGCGACGCACTGGTAGAACTCCAGCTCTATGAATGGACCTTGTTCGTGAAAAGAAAGTCTAACACCTCCGGAAGTATTGTTCAATTTTTAGCTCATCTTGGTTTCACACTAGCCTGATTGTAAGATGTAGCATCTGCAAAACCCTTGGTCGATTGACACACATTCCAAGCCAAGGAAACACAGTTGTTTCAATTAGGGTTGAGGGGTATATAGGTGAACAAGCAGTGTAGTCATCAAAGTCTTAGTTTCATATCTGGTGTTGCTCCACTACCAGCAGGCCTGGATAGTACCTCGGTGGAGTCACATAGGAACACAAGCATGGCTTTGCTTCCAGTGAGCCTGGTCAGTTCTCCAGTGGAGTTACTTGCATCACCTCCCTGCACAGGTAGCCTTTATCTTCTTTCGCCTTATTCATTTTTCATTTTTGACTTTTCATTTTTTTCATTTTTCACTGTGCATAGCACTTATTCATTTCAGAGGCGGAAGAGGGATCCCGACTTGTTGAGAGTAGAAGAGGTTGTTCCAACAGAGAAGTAGTTTATTGTATCTTTGACGTTCCTGTTAAGGTTTCCCCCCTTACCTTACCCAAAAAGAATCGACTAGAGAAGGTGACACTAGTTAGCGTGTAGGCGTTGTGTTTACACCAGCGTTCACTTCAAACAATACGTTTTTCCTACAACATATCATGGACTAAAAGTAACAAGCTCATCATATAGATGTAAGATGATAGATAACCAAGTAGTGATAACTATACAAGCCCTCTTGTACTTTACCCAGCTCGCTTCAAGAGTCATACATGGTTTCATGCAAAACTAACCTATGAACAAAACAAGCGAACAAACTAACAATCAACAATGCAAAGCAAGAGCAGAAGTAAAAATGAAAGCGAAGCAAGTAAAAAAACAAGCAAACAAGGCACATAAGCAAACAAGCATGCAAGCAAATAATTGAAAGCAAACACTCTTCCTATTCCTACACTAACGGTACATGGGCCTGATCACGTGAAGTGATACTTCCAATGCATCCACCGACGCATTGGTAGACCCATGTTGGTGAAGGCTTGGTTCGTGAGAAATCCAGTTATGCAAACCAACAAGAAAGAAAGATATAACAATGAAGACAACCACGCCTTGTGATTCAAAGTGCCCACGGGACATAAGTGAGTGCATGTGCATGACGGGTAGTCCACGGACTTATCATGGTGTTGTGTGACACTACATGCAAATTTGAAGCATAAGCGCACTCTTGACTATGACATGCAAGCAAACGAAAGAAACAAAGATAACTTGCATTGCTTACAAGTGCTTGTAATGTAAGACTCCTTGAGTGCATGAGAAATGGGATTGTGTAGGTCGAGTGGAGGAAGTAAAATCCGAGTGTTAGATTGATCTTGAGTGCATACAAATGAGTGATGAGGAGCCTTGAGTGTTTGAAAAATTTCCTGATCAGAAGCGAAACCATCCTCAGGACAATGAGGGCCTGACATAACCATCAACTCGGGCTGAAGTGCCTCGACGGTCTATGGGGTTTTGACTTCGTTGACATATGGATCTTCGTAGACCAGTGGATTAGACAAATTAGCAACGAGTGAATCAACATTGTGATTGGATAACGAGGTGAAGAGATCACGACAACCAAGATACGAAAATTTAGGATGTTGGTCGGCATGCTCATGTTTTGATGAATCACACAGAGGTGTAGATGAGGAGGAAGGATGTCCACCCTCTGTGTTTTCGGAAAATGCAGATGAAAGATCAAGTGGATTTCCAATGAATGATTGGTCCTCTCCATTGTTGGATGATGGGCTAACATACAGTGTGTCCTGTGAAAGATCAACAATGGGTGCATCCGTGGATGAAGACACACATGCGAAATCATGGATGGCAAGTTCACCAACAATGTTAGGAAAGAACGGAGGGGGCTTAGATGGAAGGGAGTCATCCTTTGTCGAGTGTTGATGCTCAAGCTCCCAGTCATACTCTTCATGAATGACAATGCATGTTGGTTGTGCAACACCAACTCTGTCAGTGGGCTGTTCCTCATTCACAACAAGTGAAGAGTCTAGAATGAACGAACACATGACAACATCCTCTAGAGGAACATCTAGGTGCGAAGACGGAGGTCGTAGAAAAGAATGCATATGAGGACTTAAAGGAATCGCAACCAAATCTGCGTGAAAATTGAGTGAAGTGATGTTGGGAGGGTGTGAAGGTTGAATAGTTGTGCGAGCATGATCCTCAACATCACTGAGCAGTGGTGGAGATATTGAATAAGAGGAAGGTGGATAGTCAGTTGAGATAGTGCTTGCTTCCACATGAGATTGCGCAGCTCCATCAACGAAGAATGTTGATTGAGGCTTGATCTCAAACTTTCTCTTGGGATGGGTAAATTTCTTAAGGTAGTAGTCGAACTGGTCCCAAAGATAAGCAAATTTCATTTGGCTCCTCGAAGCTTGAAACTGCAAGTCAAGGAAGCGTTGCCAAAAATCAATAGCGGATTCATGCGGAGCCCTCTGTTGCTATAACAGTTTCCGGTCAAGATAGTCTGGATCAAAATGATAGAAAGTGTCTTCAATAAGATCATAGAAGTGCTCAAATGAGTGCATGGTGTCAGCTGGTAGGCTGAGCAACCAACAAAATGGAGATTCGTGAAGTGTGTATGCAAGCAGAAAACCGACCTGTTCGTCAGAAAACTCATCTTCCTCAGGAATCATGGAAAGAAAGTTATGTAAGTGCTCGGGCCACGCCACTTCGCCTTCACCATCATACGTGTGAGTGGAAAAGAGATCAAAAAGCTTCCCCTAGATGGAGACATCTTCAAGATTTGAAAAACACAGTGGGGGAAGAAGAGTGCAATACTCCATGAAAGATATGCAAAGGTTCAAAACTGGATGAGAGGACACAGCTTGTCATCAGGCCCTCCTTCTAGCGCCAAAAATGTTGATGGTGCTGGACCTGCCAACATGTCAAGGGTATCTCCCCGTTAAGAAGTCCCAATTAGACCTCACACCGTTTGGTGTAGGAGTCCCAAGAGTGGGTCGTATTTAATGCCTTGACTGAGATGTCACACAGAGGCAAGTAGGATAATTCTGTTAGTAGCAAGGGTGTGATTGCCGCAACGAGTCAGGGAAGGTGTACGAGAGGTTCTAACACAAAAGGGGGAGAAAAGGGTGAAGGTGAGTTCATGGTTGAAAGGGATCAGTCCCAACTCGGCTATGAACACACAACACAAAAGGACATACACAAATTTTGGTGGAGCAATCCACTTGGATGCGATAGTCACAACATACAAGGTAAGATAACACGTACAACACTCACGAATTAGTCTGAACGAGTGCAACAGTTCTTACAACAAGGTTCATATGAGAGGTCTGTCTGGTGTCCGACAGAGTAGTTGACACAGATGGTGACAACATTAACAACATATACAACACATTAACAACAAGATTCATATAATTAGATGTGAATCAGTTCATACAAAAATAAGTAAGTTAAACAACATATATAATTAAGGAAACCAGAGCTGTCCAACTACAATAACAACACATGCATGAAAATGTGTTGGCTCTTATTATATACAAGTGTAATTTCCAATCATACAATACATCCATGTAAACCTGCTAGCCCCATTAGTGAAATGTTACAGCCACATCTGCCTGGTCCTCCAAAGAGATGTACTAGCTCTGTGCAGTGGAGAAGCCAAGGCGCGTTACAATACTGTCCAAGCCTTCTTCAAGATAGTCTTAGTAGAAACTTAGCTAACCATAATCCTCTATAATGAGTTATGAGGGACTATTTATAGCAAAGGGTGGGGTGACCCTTGACATTCCCCTTTGTGACAGTTCAACTACCCTCATGACTCTTCACCTACTCTATGAATGATACATCCAACCATTGACACTTGACTTACACTTGACATGACTCAAGATTACAATGCACATGTACTCATTTGAGACAACATGGCTTGAGCAAGCCTTGCAAGACATCAATGACACTTGGTCCGCTGTAATGAGACCAACTCTTTGGCATGCTTATGATGGTGAAGGTGGTGAGCTTATGCTAAGCTTGGTCATCCATGATGGTGTGCATGCACCTCATGGTGACATCTTGCTGAAGCAAACTCTTGCTTCCTTTGCAACCGATGCATTGGTTCAGCCCCTTCATCCAACTCGTCTGCTAACATGCGCATGATCTTCTTGGGTACAGTTGAACTGGCAACACACTGATGCATAGTGTCTATGATGATCTTCAAGTGTGTGCTGGTGGTAATGCGCATCAAATTGCCGAAGTACATGTTCAGCCCCAGTTGGACTTGCTTCTTGCCTTTGCCTTGGTGAGTGAGTTGAATGGGTTAGATTGCATGCATGCACTCAATGAAATGCATGTTTCTAAATCCCTTTGCATGCGCTCAACAACAATGCTCACCATGTCTGCTCTATGTCAGCTACTAGGATGGATCCTTAACTTGTATAGGTGCAGTTTCATCCGTGAGTGCATGTTGTGTCCATTGCTGTTCTTGTTCCTGTTGCAACTCATTCGTCTGTCTGTGCAGCTTCATGTTCTTCTTGAGTTGCTGCTTCAACACATGCAACTCCTTCTTTGTTCCATCTTCTGCCTTTGTGCCATCTTCATGTCACGCCATCACTTCATAGCCGGAGTCTCCAAAGTTGCTTTCATCATCAATGGATCTGCGTGAGCTTGCAACCTTATTCCGCCTCCCTGTTGTCAACAACCCTCCTCTTGCATTCATTGCATTTGGTATGCTGTCTTCAGCTGCTGTTCATGATGCTAATCACTGTGATACCTTGATGTCCTTGTCTACAAACAACTTGATGTCTTCGTGGGTAGGCAAATTCATGGACACTTGATCGACTGCATCCCTAAGTGTGCTCTGAACAGTTTCTTTGTCTCTACTCTCTTGGAAACCTTTGTACTTGTACTGTTGAGAGGCAAATGAACACCTGGGATACCTGGAGACATGGCAGCACTCATGGCAAGCAATCTGTCAGTCAAAAACCAAAATGAACATGAGAAATGACTTGCAACATACCTGGGTGCATGATCATGAAGGTTGTGCAATTTCGGCTGGGAGGTCAGGAGACCGACTGCCAAGACTACATAAGGCACAGTCTGGGCTGCTGGGAGACTGGCTAACTGCTGGAACTGTGCAATGCATAGTTGAGTTTAGCTACTGACTACTGGGATTTCATAATGCGTAATTTCAGCTAGGAAGGACTGCTGGCCTAGGGACAAATTTGTGCAATTTCTTGGGCCATGCAGCCACTGTCCTCCAGAAATGCATAAAATAGTCCTGGAGGCTAGTGCTGGGCAATAATGCGCAAATATGGAGAGGCAGGTGAGCCTTCCTTCCCCAAATTGTGCAATGCAGCCTTGGTGAAGGTAGAGTTCGAGCTAAGGTTGGCCCGACTCGCCGACGGGAATATGAAAGCAACTAAGACAGTAAATGCATGGCGACACTAAGTGAAAGCAAAAGTGATTGATAGTTAATGCAAAAAATGAATGAAAGATTAAGCAAAAAGATCAACATGCATGTGGGTGAGGCAGATCACTGGTTGAGCGAATGTCCGTGCAAAATAGTTTCATGCGTGCGAAAACAGTGAGATAGCAACGGAAACTGAAACAGAGCTAGGACAAGCTAGTATATATGTAAATGACAACAAGCGTTCAAAGAAATCAAGCAAACAATACTCCCACAAGAAAAAACACAAAAAGCAACAGAAATGGAGCACAAGGCATGGGAAGCGGCCTTACCCCAAAACAACTGAGCTAATGTTCCGATTGCTCCTAGATGTGATGTGGGATGTCAGACCTGTAAGGTTGATGTGAGGAATGAGCTATGCAGTGTCTAGTTGATGAGTTTTGATAACATTGAGGTTGTGATGCACATGCCACAAATCTAGGGGAAGCGACACTTGGTGGGAGGTTTCATAATTTCTCTTTGCATGTAACCTCTAACTGCTAAACATAGATCCCTGAAACACGGGATGCCTTTATATGCTGCCTTGGGAGAAGCAGTCCATGCATGCAAGTCTGTTTTGCTCAGTCCTGGAGGGAACTGGTCAACTCAGCAGCGGATGCAAGAGACTGCTCGACTGCTCGAGAAAAAATGTGAATTTCTGGCTGGGAGATGGGCTGGCTGCCTAGGATATTTTCACAATTTCTGGGAAGAGCAACTGATTGCTACCCAGATTTGTGAAAATTCTTAGCTGAGCAGCCTTGCTAGGGAAATTTGTGCAAATCCTACTCAGAGTATTGACAGGCAGGATTACGCAATCCTGGAGTCCAGCAGGCTGCCAGAGAGGATTGCGCAATTTCTGGAGGGAAGGATGGTTGCCCTCCAGAAATGCACAATTTTCAAGGAGAAGCTGCTCAGCCTGCAGTTGGACCAAGTTTTGGTGAAAAACCTGTGAAGGGAATGGATCAAGCTATGACTGACAGGCTGTCTTTGTGTAAGAAAGACACTGAAGCTTGTGAACTTCAAGAAGCAAGGCAAACTGCTGTGAAGGTTGGAAGGGAGGCTCCAAAACAAGGCTAAGGCAAAATTTTGGAGGGTGGTTGTAGCTGCTACAACACAGTGCTATGTACATGTGGTGTTGCGTGCATGTTGTACATGTGGCATTATCTACATATAGTGTCGTGTGCATGATTGTACAAGTGGTTCTGCGTGCATGTGGTGTTGTGTACATGTTGTACAAGTGGTGCTATGTATAGGTGGTGTTGTGTATATGTCGTGCATGTAGCGTTGTGTACATGTGGTGTTGCATACATGTTGTGCATGTGGTACTGTGTACATGTGTTATTGTGTACACGTTGTACAATGGTGTAGTGTGCGTGTGGCATTGTGTACACATGGTGCAGGTGGTGTTGTGTACATGTGATTTTGTGCACACATTGTGCAGGTGGTTGCAAAGTACATCTGGTATTGTGTACATGTGGTACAAATGGTACTGGTTTAGATGCATGTATTTCATGGTGTTGTATGACGTGTGTAGTTGTATGTGTGTGATGCACACTATGTGTATGTGCACATGGTTGAGGAGAAGGCACTAGGTGTTTGTCTGGTATGGCCACTAATCCAGAGTGTGTATGCAATAAAAGGCAAACGTAGAAGCTAAGGATTGATTAAAGGACAAGTATCAGTATTTTATTCTAGTTTTATTATGCATGTGATTTATGATTTTGGTAGATGATGATTATATGTGATCTTTGATTCTGGATTATGATGGTTACATGTGATTTATGATGTTGAGCTATGGTGGCTGTATTTTGAGCTAACCAGATGTGATATGTTTATACATGATGTTTTGATCAAACAATCTATTTGACTTGTTGTGACCAGGAAGCGAACAAAATTTCAAGTGTACCTTATTAACAAATTACTAATGAGGTATGATTTGAGGTTATTTCGATTTATTTGAATCTAATGGAAATCATGTGCTTGGAATATGAATGCATGAGCATGCTTAGTTGGGTGGTTGAAATCGACTGCAAGATTGGCAACAACAACAAAAGAAATTAGAACATGTAGTAGTATGTTGGTAGAGTACTTAAGGAGTATGGCCATTGTGGGACACTAGTACCCAATAATGTCCATTGATTTCCATGAGCATGCTATGACCGATATGATGGTTTTGAGGCAGCTATACGCCTTGGTTGTTGATCTTCCAATGCTAGGAAGCCTTTTTCAGGGATGGATCACCCGGGATAGGGGATTCGAGGGAACTTGGAGGGTGAGTTACTGCAAGGGAGGGGTGACTGATTTCTCGAGGGACAGTGTAATAGAGAAGGGAAGGTCACAGGTGTATTTATTTTTGTCATTAGCATTGCGAGATGGAATCATATGCACATTGGGAGTACACCCTGGAAAAATGAATCGGTAACTATTCATTGAGTAGACAAGTAGCACAGGATTATAGCAGTGGACATTGGATGCAACTTTTAATGTGGCAGTGGATTATAGACTTCTTAGGAAGGAGGTGAATCCTAGTATTACTTTGAGGGTGGAGATGTGATCCTCTGGACTCCCTTGTTGATTGATATGGGCATCATATCCTTTGATTTGTTGGTTTAGAAAATGTTCATATGTGTATATGTGGTTGTTGTAAATACCGTAATAAGCTGTGTTATAAAGCTCTAGTATGTAGTATGGTTATTATATTGTCATGATGTTTTGGTTTTAAGTAGGCCATTCATTGTAAATACTGCAACGAACTAAGTTATAAAGCTCCATGGGAAGTATGTTTGCTTTTCAACGGTTTTCCTGAGGTCTTGTTGTGGTTTAACATCGAGGATGGTGTTCCCCAAGGGGGAGGGTTCTGTAACAACCCTGGTGAAAATTCTATGTAATAATGTAAATAAAGGAAAAATAAGACCATGGGTAAGGGACACGTATTACAAGCTGAATGTTCGGCAAAGATATCTTAGTGGCCATCACTGGATGTGTATTTTGGCTAAGGAAAATTGGCAAAGGCTAAGGCAAAGGCATTAAAAGGAAAAAAGGAAATTTTGGCACATTTGTTTGTGAAAATAAAGGAAAATAGGAGAAAAGGAAGGTAAAAGGTCACATGTTGCATGTGAGGAGGAAATTGAAGGAAAATAATGGAAAATGAAGAAAATAGAGGCTTCATTAATAAAAAGGATTATGAGGATCAATTGGCAAGCTTAGTCAGTGTTAAGATTTGTCAGTGTAACCTTTTGTTAGTTCAAGTTTGGAGCTCTCTCATTATTCTCTCTCTCTCTCTCTCTCTCACTCTTGGTCACTTAGAGTTTTCTTGGAGCACTCTAGCCTTGGATCAAGGAAGGAAAACAAGGATCAAAAAGTAGGATCAAGCAAATTCAGTAGGAATAATTGCAGGTAGCCTTTTGCATGTGTGATTTCCTAGTTGGTTTGGACATGCATGGCTTTCATGTTGGTATATGGTTCTCTTGCTATCGGTGGCATTGTTTTGTCGGGTTATGACAATGGTTTTTAGCCTAGCCTTGCCTTTTTCTAGATGCCATGGTGTTCGAATGTTTATTTTAGTTTTGAGCTTTGGTTTGCTGCATGGATTTCAGAACCTAGGACATAGGTAGTCTCAAGGTTCATTCCCAAAGGCCTAGGAATCCCTTGATCGATTTTGGCGGGATACACGATAAAGCCCGAGAGAGAAGTCTCAGTTTATGGCCTAGTGATCAAGGTTTGGATTGCGGTAAAGCTTGAGAGGCTGGTCTTGGTTTAGGGCCTAGTGATCAGGGATTGGATTACAGTAAAGCTTGAGAGACTAGTCTCGTTTTGGGGCATAGTGATCAAGGATTGGATTGTAGTAAATCATGAGAGACAAGGAGACGGAAAATTCCTCAAGGATAGTGATGGATTCCAAATGGCATTCCAAGTTCTGTTCGGTTGTGATCAGGGCATCGGTTTTGGTGTGATCACAGTTTGATGAGGGTGGAGGTGGTTTAACCTTTGGATTCCCTTGGTTGTTCTATGAGATCCCACGTTCATGCTTGGAATATGGCACGAGGGTGACTGGATGAAAGAGAGATTTGGTTCAACCATGTCTATGGTTGGGTGGTGCATAGAAGTCCCGAACCTTGTCGGATTTGCCTATGATAAATAAAAGCTAAGTTTTCTCACTTTTGCACTGATTCATATGTGGATTTAATGGCTGTCTTATCTCTTATATTTTCATGGATTTATGCTGGTTATAAACATGGTTAAATGAATGGTTCATGTCATGGTTATTTCATGTATTTACTTTTAACTGTTAAATGGATGGATACAATTCCTAATTGATGATGTAGTTCAATGGAGAAGGAGGTGATCGTTCTGGTTATGCTTCATAAGTTGTTTCATTTATTTATGCTTTGTCTTGTATCCTATAGTTGTAGGTTGCATTGATGCCAAGTGTTTGACATAATGCTAGTCTTGGTTGGGATGCTCAGACCTAGTCCTGAGGTCGATTTTGATTGATCAACATTGTTATAATGTCTTTAATGAATTCTAAAGATTGTAGTAAGTTATGGGAAGAGGCTGGGATTATGGGCTAGAAAAGCGACTTAAATCTCGGGTTCACTGGCACAGAACTATAAATTTTGGTCCATAGTCGATGGTAGGTAGGTCTGTGAGAGCGACTTTAGTTTTCTGGTCACTCCCTTGCCCATAACATGAGAGAAACTATGGCCTAAGAGATCCAGAACAATAGTGGGACCTAGGGACAAGCATTTTGAGTGGCTAACTTGTCTCCTAAAGGTTCTGTTGATGTTGTTGGATGACTGTGTGTGGTGTTCCATCCATTCCATTTCCATAAGGTCACCAAGGAGATTGAATCCCTTATAGTAACCTCTCTCATCACATGTTTTCCTGACTGGTTTGCTGGGGTGGACTTGGGAGGAGGGTGTGTTACATTTTTATACATATTCTACAATATAACCTATGATATTGCTCCTTGCATTGTTAACATCTTGCTTCATCATCAGAATTTTCCTTATTAAAAAGTACGATGGTCTTTTTACGTGGGTAAAAAATAAAAAAAGGATATGAAGCTTCCGTTCTAGAAGCCTCGTGGAGGTATCTTTCCAATAAGTGAGGATATGGTCTTGAACCCATGCTTAAGTGGTTCTCATCCCTACCATAGTGGATCCCATCCCCTCCATTATGGATCTATTTCCTACCTAAGTGGATCTCAAACTTCCATCCTTGGCCTATAAATATAATAAAATCAAAGGAAAAGGGGTTGGCTTTTAGACTCTGTTGTGGCCAGAAACAACCTCCCTTTTTATTTAGTATTAGTAATAACACTAAATAAATGGGGACCCTTCTAAAAAAATAAAAAAACTAGCACTTATAATTCCCTTTGAATAAAACACACTATCATAAACTTAGAAAAAACACCTGCAAATGCAAAATCTCAAGTATTATGATAAGTCCCAAATAAAATCGTTCTCTTTTAATGAACATCGCATCGCAAAAGGGTAAAGGAGGACATCATATAAAGAAACTTTCGGAATTGCGAAAACGCGATGATGCGAGATCACGCACCATACAGACTCATCGCATCTCACAGATTTCATATATCACATCACCACCTAAGATAAAACGCCCTGATATTGCGATGTACAATAAAGCATCTCGCAAATCACATCTCACAGTCAGATAATGAAACAAACGATTGTTAACAAAAAGGATTAGCGATATTGCGACTTGCGATATTGCGCAAGTAAATCGCAAAATTGCTTTATCGCAGATCAAAAGGGCCCATCGTTCAATGAAATGTTTCTTGTAATCTGATAGCTGAGTTATGGGCATTAATGTCAACCTAGTGCTTTATTGATGGTTATTTATGAGAAAGGATTTAGATCTGAGCGAAAAGTTATTTCAGGTAGGGTGATATATTTGATATGATTTTGAAATTAAGAGCTTTCTCGTCACCTTATTACTTACCATCATTCGTTATCTTTCTCATTATGTCTTAGTTCTCTATTTGTGAACTTACAGGAGCAGTACGTAGAACAATATACAGAGCAGTGTGCAGAATGTAATGGGAAAGAAGGGAAAAGCTCTGGTTACCGAGAAAATAGAGATGATGCCCTTATTCACAGACACCACTTGTACTAAAGAAGCAGGCATATCTACTTGGGAAGGCATGTATAGTTTGCTAGAGGAAGAAAACCCGAGAATCAAGGAAGTTACAATTACGATAGATGCACGTGGGTCATCCGAAGCATCACTCACAGAGCTTGCGTGCTCTTTCCTACACTGTATAGTAGCAAGGCCTAAAATACTTCCCTATACAAATATGGTTAAATGGGTGATAGACGACGTTGATATAACAGACAGGCAATTCAAGTCGCGGAACTAGGAGGTTATTGGGTCATTCACCCCACAGAATTTAAGACGCATGTATCATTTACCAGAGCTACAGGCTAGCTATAACAAACCGTTCATGGAGAAATTCACCGAGGAAAACAAAGATTTGGTGGAATGCACCAAACTCTGGTCAGCAAAGGAAGAGCCATTAAAGAAAGACAAACATGGTATGTACAGTATTGGTTCCCTCTCCTCTTTTTATTGTTTCGCTGCTGCAATGCTATGTAGGTTATTTGGAAAACCTGATATCAATAAATTTTCATCCGAGTGGCTACACCTACTGGATGCGGCTACCAACACCACTATTATGGACTGGGCTCAAATATTGTTTGATAACTTAGCCTTCACTATTTGGAATTATCATTCTAAAAGGACTCCCTCTCAGAGGATTTATCCTCCTTTCTTTTTAGCTGCTTATGTCATGGATGCTATCTATTTTGTTTCTAGATTTCCTCTCATGGGTTGGAAATGGATGGTACAAAATCCCTTGCCCATTCTAAGTTTACCCCATATTTTTATAGAATCTGCCCTGGAGTTATGCTACCCATTCACAAAATGTTGTATAATAAAGATGCCTGAAGATTTTCTCCTGAGGCCAAAATTGATATTATCCCTGTCGAAAGATGGTTCAGAGAAGAATTTTTCACTTACATCAGAGTATTCAGAAGAATTGTTTCCCCTCATGTGCTTCCCTTGTATGTTCCTAACAAGTTAATGGCTCGTGAAATCACCTACGAAACCTACGGGGTTCGAGGAATGAGCAAAGAAATAAAAGACAAGAAAAAGAAAAATCTGGCCGTAATTCCCTATGGCCTATGGGGCTTTTGCATTGTTTGATATAGGTCACGCTTTTAGAGATGTAGACAACATGTTGAGTCTACGATTGTTTAAATTCCCAGGGAGACAGTTTGATCCCTTTGATGTAATAAAGAATTTTACTACGACTGTTAAAATAAAGGTGTTCACTAAAGAAGATGATCTCTTCGACGACATCTTCCAGAAGAAGAACACACTTAGAAACATTTTACACATGGCCCAAATCCAGTTTGGCCCAGTAGAATTCCAAGAGTTTAAACTCTATAGAGAACGAAGATTGGCAAATCTTCCCTTGGTCAACTTGCGCTTAGAACCAATTACGGAACCCACTCCCAGCATCAGTATAAGTGGAAGCTCGGGGCTAGACAAGTCTAAATCTAAGTCTGGAAGAGAATCACCAGAACGGTCTAGACGGTCGGAGAGCGACCACAATAAAAGTGAAGGATCAGTTAGGGATACTGCCCAATCTAAAGAAAATCCAGAACAGCAAGTGTTGTTGCCAACATAGGTGGAAGTTCCCGCTCCCCTCATCCAACCAACAAAGCCTTTAAGAATAGAGCTGGAGAATGAGTGGGAAACATTTAATGGATTGATCCACACTGAGGAGCAAAACATCGAGACACCAAGGAATCCAGCATAGACAATGACATAAATGGTCATTGAAACAGTTTTTAATGCTTTAGAAGCTGAGCACATTCCCATAGCTTCATCATCTGAAATCATGTTGAAGATAAAGGAAATCTCTCCTCTAGATGTGTTTTACAGTTTGTAGCACAAAGAAGTGGTTAGGAGACACAGAAAGAATCGAAAACTAGACAGCGTGCTCTCACCTGAGGCAGACAACTGGATGTCCTTTGGCAAGACCTTACCACTGATCCGATAGAAAACTTGACTAAGTTAACCTAGCTCGCAGGAGCTTATGCTTCTGTTACTATTGGTAAAGAATCCGAAGTACAACTATTACTTAATGATAAAGAGGATAAAATCCTATTTTTGCAGCAACAGTTACAACAAGCCAGCGCTAGCTTGGAAGCAGAAGAAAAATTGGAAAAATTACAACAGGACTTTCAACAGATGCAGCTGGGTTATCAAATCAGTCTGGCCGAAAAATAGCATCAATTACAGGTCACAATAGAAAAGCACAAAGATGACCCCAAAGTTACAAAATTTATCACAGAAGTCCTTGCCTTGAATGATCAACTCTTGCAACAACAGGAGACACTTTGCCAAAGAATATCGCAATGGAACTCTCACTGCGAGATAAGCGACAAAATCACAAGTCAAGTCGTGGATTTGCAGCTTGATTATGATTTAATTGATAAGAAAGTTTCAGATTATTTGAATTGGCAGGAATTAGAGGAAGGAAAGAAAGCAGGGTTGCTCAAGATTAATGAATCCCACAAAGAAATGCTGTTCAACAACTGGGATGCACAGATAAAAAAGGCAGAACAAGCAGCGGAAGAAGCAGTGACAACAAAAAGCAATGTCATTGACTGTGTCAATGAAAATCTGCATAGAGCCAACCTGATATCGGAAACCACTCCAGGATTTCTCCCGAAAGCACAACAACTGCAGACAAGTTGGAGACAAAAAGCTGAAGAAAAGGCAGAGTTAATAAAAAAGTTAACAAAGTTAAATTGGGATACTTACTGGCAACACTTGGTGAAACCACACAGTCAGTGTATGACTCTGAAATGCCTTACAAATTCCACCGAGAACATAGTGCCAGCGCTTGCTGATTCTGTTTTTGGAGGACAACTAAAATCAGAGGTCGGCCAACTGACACTCCTCAAGCCGATGCTGGATACTTGCGATCTAAGAGAACATATGCATAGTTAATTTCAGACACAGTTTTAGGTTTATTTTGATTTATTTTTGCCTTAGATGAGGACGGTCATTTAAACCTCCTCCTACATTTTTGTAATAAACTATTTTTAGTCTTTAGTTAGTAGTATTTAAACCCCTCTCATGCATTTAGAGAGGGGTCTATAAATTTGTCAAAAACAGTTCTTCAGAACATGCACTTCTGCACCCTCTGAGGAGGTTTTGATGAATGAATGGAATGAGATTTATTGATAACTGTGTTTAATGTCTGCTATTGAAATGCACTTCTGTACTCTTAGTAGATATTGAATTATGAGAAGACAAATCTATATTGCTGAAGCTCATGAATATGACTTATTATCAATGGTACTTTTATCTCTTAATGATTTCTGCTTATGTGTCAAGTAATATGTTATGTTCAGTTGTTTATATATGAAAGCTTGAATGTTTAAGCTATCATTTGGCACTGTTGTACGGTGGTAACTATTCTGTTTATGCTGAGTATATTAATAACTTATTATGCGATATGCTTCTCACAATTGTTTCGGCTAATTTCTTATACGAAACAATTCACTTTTAATGAATTCCTTTCCCGTAGCAATTGAATTATCTTTATTAGTGGTTGTTGTTAGAAACTATTTTAGATCGCATAAGTGAAGAGTTAATCCCGGGATAGTTTTAGAATTAGATGTTTACATTCATTAGAATAAAATTGCATGTGATAGATTAGATTTAGATTAAAAGCATTTTATTTAGAAACTTTTTAGAAAGGAAAACATCATTTCTTAGCATCATCACAAACAAATTGGGAAACTGGTCCCATTATCCCCAGTCGAACCCACTATCCCAAACGGAAAAGGAGGTGCTTTTAAGGTCCTGACTGGGTGGGTATCCCCCTTGTTGTAGACCCGATTTTCAGGGCTTCAACATATTTGGCACCAGAAGCAGGGCCCGAACTGTGAATGGCTAGTAAATCTAAATCTAAAATCCATTCTAAGAGTAAATCATCCTCAACATCTCCCTCGAATTCTCCATCGCACTCCGAGTCTTTAAATCTTAAGCGAGAAGTCGAGGAAACAACACCCACTGCCACAAACCTGAACAATTCAGATAGATCTACTATCGCACCCCTTGAAGTTGAGTCTTTGATCCATAAACTTCAAGGATTTTCCATATCACCTCAAAAATCTGATTTATCTCAAGGTAGTGTGACTTTGCAATACAATCCTTCACATCCTCTTACCAGATTACAGTGTGAAAAATTTGGTATCGAACCAACTGAATTACCTCTACCTAGAAGGAAAAGAGCAAGGAATACACCTCAAGGGTCCCACAATGAGACTCTTTCATCATCAACATCCATTCCATCTTCTCCATTGCAAAGTCAACCATCTACCCCTCCACTTCATATTATTGTTCAACAGAGTACTGGAACTTTGACATCCTCATCCCTACCACAAGGAACTTCATTTGCGCTTTCCTCTGTTAGTAGTTCAACGACGGCTCAAAACCCATGGAATAATCCAAGGGCAGGCTCAATGCCTGCGCCCTTGAGTCAATTACCGACCCATCCTGATAACTGGATGCCCAAGTTTAACCCTGAAGTAGGCATGCTAGCAGAAGAACACATAAATAACTTTATGTTATCAATAAATTTAAATGGAGTTACAAACGAAGACGCTGTTGTTAGACTTTTTCCTTATACTTTACAAGCAGCAGCTGGGTCCTGGTAGTTTTCATTACCATCAGGATCCATTACTAGTTGGGACATTTTTCAAGAGCAATTATTGACAAAGTTTAGAGATGATAGGTCTACAACAACATTGATCAATGATCTATCAAATCTTAAGATTGAATCGAGAGAACCTATCAAAGATTTTAACTCGTGTTTCAACAAACTTTTGAATAAAATCCCTACTGCTTCACCATCGAACATAACAATCTTTGTTGATAGGGCTACCAAGACAACATTGGCCGAAAACATGAAGGAAGCGATAGCGGTAGAAAAGTGCATGTTAGCTTTAGAAAAGAAAAACATTGTTGATGAAAGAAAATCTAAGAATGTTACTTTTAGAGATGATCCTAAGAAAAAACAATTAGAGGACCCATTTGATTTAGAAGGATTGCAGAAAGTTTTAAAAACCATGTCTAACGAAATGGTTGACATTAAAAGACAAGTAGAAGAGACTTCTTCTAAGAAACCCTACAAGCCTTATAGAAAAAACCCTTCAACTGATAAAGCCTCCCAATGCTATAACAAATGCAGAATATGAAGGGGAAGAAGAGGAAGTTTCCAATGAAGAACCTATTAATGAAGATGAGGTTGCAGAACTATAGGGAATGTGGGACTTCATTCTTCCAGACGAAGAGGATCAAGAGGCATTGCCAGTCAGTACCAGAAGTAGAAATCAACTTGATCCTCCACAGCCCAGTTCTAAACAGAAGAGCGCAAGCTTGGTTTCGAAGGAGAGGGTCGCAGGTAAGAAATCATCACCAAAAGTGACTCAGACAAGCCCAGTCCAATCTGATTCATTAACTTCAACTAAAACACTAGTAGTTTCTGATGAGATGGAGTATAATATCATTGAAGACATGAAAAAGGCTAGGGCCAACATTACTTTTCATGAACTGAGCAAATTAAAACACCAACAGAAATTACTTTTGAAAGAGTTACATGCAATACTCGTTGCACCTCTTCCTGCCGCTGTAATCTCGCAAGATTCTCATGAAATGGGAAGACCTCCAACTAGTATGGCAAATAAAGTTGACCCAAATGATATTGATTTAATTAGAGGCAGGTCAAAATCCCATACTCCTCCATTCCTCCTTACGAATTTTTCAATAAAAATTTGCATAATTGTTTGGTAGATTCAAGTGCTTCATCTAATATTTTGCCTAAAACAATTTGTGCAAAGTTAAACGTCCAACCTCAAAAACCTGCAATACGCATAGTTCAGCTAGACTGATCGCAGGTTGAAGTAATTGGTGAACTAAATCAAGTGACCATAAGGCTCTCATCGAATCCAAAGGTATGTCAAGTCATTGATATTTTAGTCACAGATATTCCTAAATTTTATGGTTTAATTCTTAGTAGGGATTGGTCTAAGAAGCTTCATGGATACTTTGCGACCGACTGGTCACATATGTGGCTCCCTTAAAATGGTAAACCAAATCACATAAAGGTTGAGCGAGAAAGACATAAAAAATACATAATGACGAAACTGGAAGGAGAAAATTAACCTATAGCATACAACAACAATATAATTTGCAACTATTATGTTGACTCTTTCTTAGGAAATTTAATGCTCATACTTCGCCTTATTTAGAACATTGTGTTTTGTCTCAAGTAGAAAACTTTTCTCAAACGGACAGTTCTAAATGCGTTAATTTTGTAGATAGTCCTGTAAATAACTCTTTGTTTTGGAAATTATTTTTTGACGGTTCTAAGTCTAATGATGGAGCAGGAGCAGGATGTGTATTAGTTAGTCCAGAAGGGAATAAAACCATTCTAACCTGTAGACTCGAGTTTGATGGCACAAACAACACTGCAGAATATGAAGCTTTAGTGCAAGGGTTGTACAAAGCAATTGGACAAGACATCAAGTATCTACAAGTCTTTGGAGATTTTGAGATTGTTATTAAACAGGTATGAAATACTATGCATTGTCTATCAAGTCAATTAAAGCATTATCAATGTTTAGTACAAGACCTGATTGAACATTTATAGCATTCAATATTGCATCCATTCCCAGACTCCAAAATGCTAGTGCTGACCTCCTGGCTAATGTAGCTTCCAAACTCATTCCCTCAGAAGACTATAACCCAGACAGATTCTCAATAGAATTGATATTTAGGCCCTCCATCCCTGATAATGTTACCAACAGGAGAATTTTTAACGATGATCCTGATATTGTAAATTTCCTGACATCAGAAGGATCTTACACTAATCAGATAATTGACGAGGACCAACATGACAAGCAGTTACAACAAGAGAGCACCAATAATGCCATACCAAAATCTGCAGTCAAGTTAGAAGACCTATACGATTTAAAAGACATATTCAAAAGGTCTACCAATTCAAAACTTCAGAGTTCAACTCTGAACTATGAATTAGTAAATCTAGGAACGGATACTAAGCGACAAAATATCAATTTAGGTCTTGGTCTAGCCCCAGAAGAAAAATTAGCCTTTGTTCGATTGCTGAAACAGTATAAAAATGTATTTTCTTGGAATTATGATGACATTAAGACTTACGACACTTCAATCATTAAGCATACTATCCCGATGATAGTTGATGAAAAACCAGTCCAACAAAAGCTGAGGAAGATCCATCCTAATCTGGAAAGTCAGATTAAGTCTGAACTCAATAAATTATTGAAAGCCAAAATTATTTTTCCCGTTCGACATTCTAGATGGGTTTCCAATTTGGTTCCAGTCAGAAAGAAAAATGGAGACATTCAAATTTGTATTGACTTTCGAAATCTTAACAAAGCTTGCCAAAAGGATAATTTTCCCCTGCCTCCTATGGAACAAATATTGCAAGCAGTTGCGGGATCAGAGTTGATGTCCTTTTTAGATGGTTTCTCCGACTACAACCAAGTTTTGGTCCATCAGGATGATCAGCTAAAAACCACATTCAGAACCAAATGGGGTACTTATGCATATCAAAAGAAGCCTTTTAGGCTAATTAACTTTGGTGCCACATTTCAAAGGGCCATGGATATTGCATTTAAGGGATTAGTAAACAAATCAGTGGTGATTTACTTGGATGCCATAACGATATATTCTAAAAAATGTAGTAATCACCTCAGGGACTTAAAGCAGATCTTCCAACGTTGTCAAAGGTATGAGATTTCACTTAATCCAAAAAAGTCCCTTTATTGCATTAAGTGAAGGAAAACTTCTTGGATTTATAGTATCTAAATCTAGAATCCATATTGATCTAGATAGGTTTAGGGAAATTTCCGAAATATCCTTACCGCATAATAAGAAAGCAATGCAATCCTTCCCTGGCCAAATTAATTTTGTGAAAAGATTTGTCCCAGACTTCTCAAGAATTGTGTCACCATTACAAGCAATGATCAATAAAAATTCACTCTTTAAATGGGGTCAGGCAGAATATGAAGCGTTCAATCTGATTAAGCAAGCGATTGTTAAAGCCCATCCCTAGCAACTCCAAAATTTTCCGATCCTTCCATTTTGTGTACACTCGCCTCTGAGAAGTCATATGCTGCAATACTCATGCAAGCCAATCAAGACAAAGCGGACGCCCTAATTTCCTTCTTTAGTTCGAACCAACAAGGGGCTGAATTAAATTATTCTGACATTGAGAAACAAGCTTATGCTGTTTTCAATGCGATCAAATACTTTAGACCCTTTCTTCTTAAGACCCATAGAAATATAATAGTGCCATTTCTAGCGGTGAGAAATCTCTTAGTACAGAAAGATGTGGGTGAAAAGAGAGAAAATTGGGTCACTGCCCTACAAGAATACGACGCTGAGATCAAGCCAGCAAATATTGTAAAAGGTCAAGGCTTTTGCAGAATGTTGGTTGGAGCATCACTTATATCAGAAATACCATCTCCCAATCAAGAGGTACAAATGTATGAGGTAAGCCTAAACAATATTGAATCAAGATATGCTGATATCATGTTTTATTTACAAAATGGATATGCTCCTTCAAATCTGAATCATACAAAGAAAAGAGCCCTAAGATTGAAAGCCAAGCAATATCAACTTATAAACAATGTACTTTTTAGGATGAATAATGATTCTGTTCTTCTTCGATGTCTTGAGAAATCTGAAGCTGAAAAAGTGTTGCAGGAACTCCATGATGGACCAACAAGTGGACATCATGCAGGGGATGCAATAGCACATAAAATTTTGGGCGCATGATACTATTGGCCTATGCTATTTAAAGATGCACATAGCTATGTAAGGAAATGTCAAGTTTGTCAAACTGCTACTGGAAGACAGAAGAAACCATCATTTCCATTGCAACCAGTCAATATTGACCAACCATTTGAGCAATGGGGATTGGATATAATAGATGAGATCATTCCTCACTCTTCTAAACAACATAGGTACATCCTTACAGCTACAGATTATTTTACTAAATGGGTAGAAGCAGTTCCTCTCAAGACAACTAATGCTGAACATATCATTGATTTCATAGATCAGTTCATAATTACCAAGTTTGGCTTACCTTCTGCTTTAATGTTTGATAATGCATCATATTTTTCTGGCAATGCTATGACTGAATTTGCACTTAAAAGAGGTTTTAAACTTAAGTATTCTGCCAATTATTACCCATAAGGGAACGAGTTGGCTAAATCAACAAATAAAAACCTAATCAGAATCATTAAGCAAACTATTGATCAGAATCATAAAAATTGGGACAAATCTTTGATGTATGCTTTGTGGGCAAACCGAATAACTCAAAAGGCTTCCATTGGCACTTCTCCCTTTAATTTAGTTTATGGGAAAGAAGTAGTTCTCCCAACTCATCTAACAATTCCTTCTTTAGCCTTAGTTCAATTTATTTAATAAACACCATCTTCATTTTTACAACTAAGACAACTGTAGATCCTTAAGCTAGAAGAGCAACGAGAACAGGTTAAAACTATACATGCTCATCATCAAGCATTAGTAAAGGCCTCTTTCGATTCAAACATGGTATCTAAGAATGATTTTCAAATTGGAGATTTAGTATTGAAATGGGATAAGGCTCATGAAGAAGGAGGTAAACATTCTAAATTCCAATGGATGTGGCTTGGACCATTCAAATTGTTGAAATTATAGGTCCATCGACTTTCATGTTGCAAGATTTAGCAGGGAAAAGATAATCTTTACTTGTTAAGGGGTAGATCCTTAAAAAATACTTTCCATAGAAGATGACCTCTTTTATTTTTGTAAATTATTGCTTATAGCTTTATTTTGATAATAAAACAGGTTTCGAATGGGCACGCATGTAGGTCACAAATGATTTTTTTATGTGATTTTGCCGAAATTATTCTCCAAACAAGATTATGGATCACAGAAGTCTGAATTCCTTAATAATTTCCCTGCACGGAGAAGCCACTGCAAAGAATGTTCATCGTTTCGAACGGGCACGAATGCAGGTCACAAAGTTGAAGTCCAATCTGGCATTTCTTAAGCGATGCAGGGATTCCTCAGTTATTCCTGAATTTCCGTTACTCAGTCAATTTTAGCTGTTGGAATGGCCTGCTGTCCCTATTTAACTCATCGCTCAGATTGGATCTTCAACTTGTCCTGACGATGAACCACACTGGTTGGTTCGAAACGCGTCGACAAATGATTTTTTATGTGATTTTGTCGAAATTATTCTCCAAACAAGATTATGGATCACAGAAGTCTGAATTCCTTAATAATTTCCCTGCACGAAGAAGCCACTGCAAAGAATGTTCATCGTTTCGAATGGGCATGCATGCAGGTCACAAAGTTGAAGTCCGATCTGGCATTTCTTAAGCGATGTAGGGATTCCTCAGTTATTCCCCACTTTCCGTTACTCAGTCAATTTTAGCTATTGGAATGGCCTGCTGTCCCTATTTAACTCATCGCTCAGATTGGATCTTCAACTTGTCCTGACGATGAACCAAACTGGTTGGTTCGAAACGCGTCGACAAATGATATTTTATGTGATTTTGCCGAAATTATTCTCCAAACAAGATTATGGATCACAAAAGTATGAATTCCTTAATAATTTCCCTGCACGGAGAAGCCACTGCAAATAATGTTCATCGTTTCGAACGGGCACGCATGCAGGTCACAAAGCTGAAGTCTGATCTGACATTTCTTAAGCGATGCAAGGATTCCTCGGTTATTCCTGACTTTCCGTTACTCAGTCAATTTTAGCTGTTGGAATGGCCTGCTGTCCCTATTTAACTCATCGCTAAGATTGGATCTTCAACTTGTCCTGACGATGAACCACACTGGTTGGTTCGAAATGCGTTGACAAATGATATTTTATATGATTTTGCCGAAATTATTCTCCAAACAAGATTATGGATCACAGAAGTCTGAATTCCTTAATAATTTCCTTGCACGGAGAAGCTACTGCAAAGAATGTTCATCGTTTCGAACAAGCACGCATGCAGGTCACAAAGTTGAAGTCCGATCTAACATTTCTTAAGCGATGCAGGGATTCCTCAGTTATTCCTAACTTTCCGTTACTCAGTCAATTTTAGCTGTTGGAATGGCCTGTTGTCCCTATTTAACTCATCGCAGATTGGATCTTCAACTTGTCCTGACGGTGAACCACACTGGTTGGTTCGAAACACGTCGAGAAATGTTTTTTTATGTGATTTTGCTGAAATTATTCTCCAAACAAGATTATGGATCACAGAAGTCTGAATTCCTTAATAAAACAGGTTGTAAATGGTTACCTTTGGATTTCATGAAAAAAGATTAGTGTTTCTTTTAAATTTTGTTTTTCGCTTGTATAAATAGAATTGATTTGGAAAATTAACCATTATTATTGAAAGATATAGCCAAGTTCTACAAGCCTGAAAATTTTACTAGTTTCAGCCCTACAAATTTCAATGAAAAACAACATTTAGTGGGAATTTGTCTTATATCAATCATGAAAAGCATCAATAACAAAACAAAGGTTCTCTGTAGAAAAGTTGTCTTCAAAAACTCTATAATTGTCGTCCAAAGCTATTCTTAAGGAACCAATGACTTCCTCCCCACTTAGGGAATTGCAAGTTTCAAAGAGTAATCCACTTATGCACAATAAACTTAAAGAACAAGAGGTCTCATCAAGAGTCGGTTTATCATGATCATAAAGATTATAACTAGCTGACATTGCCAACTGCATACCAAAACAGGGCAATGACTCAAGATTGTTGTAATCAAAAGACAAGGGGTCTCATCACGAGCCAACTTTTTCAGTAAAGTTATAAATCAACTGAATGGCACTGTCAAAATTTGGCCACCAAACCAAGACATTGTTCTTTAAGAATTAAAAGAAAATAAAAGCAATAAGTGTGAATGTGGATTTATCTTTGAAAATTGTATACTTCTCAAAGTAGGATACATGATCATTGTTGGGTAATAGGTAACCCTGTCGAGGCTATAAACGCTTGCTAGTAGCAGAGGCTCTACCTACGACAAATGAGCATACTTAAAACTGATCTACAAAGATGTCTTTGTTTTTATCTTTATAAACCAAACAATGACTGATGTAAATGCAATGACTAGCTTTGGGAAGAAAATAATCAGAATTAGCACAGAAGGAACAAGCTATTGTTAATGGCTAAGAGCATGATGCACTTTATATTTCTATAATAAAGTTTGATTTTCTAGAAAACTTTTCTGTTTTGGAAGTTTTAAAAAATTCAAAAGATAATCAAAGATAACTAGTTCTTCCTATTGAAATCGCCAATTGTTGTGGCCAACAACAAGCTCCCTTTTTATTTAGTATTATTAATAACACTAAATAAATGGGGACCCTTCTAAAAAAGTAAAAAAACTAGCACTTATAATTCCCTTTGAATAAAACACACTATCATAAACTTAGGAAAAACATCCGCAAATGCAAAATCTTAAGTATTATGATAAGTCTCAAATAAAATTGTTCTCTTAATAATGAACATCGCATCACAAAAGGGTAAAGGAGGACATCATATAATGAAACTTTCGGAATTGCAAAAATGCGATGATGTGATATCATGCGCCATACAGACTTATCGCATCTCGCAGATTTCATATATCGCAGCACCACCTAAGATAAAACGTCCGATCCTGCGATGTGCGATAAAGCATCTCGCAGTCGCATAATGAAACAAATGATTGTTAACAAAAAGGATTAGCGATATTGCGATTTGCGATATTGCGCAAGAAAATCCCAAAATCGCTTTATCGCAGATCAAAAGGGCCCATCGTTTAATGAAATGTTTCTCGTAATCCGATATCTGAGTTATGGGCATTAATGTCAACCTAGTGCTTTATTGATGGTTATTTATGAGAAAGGATTTAGATCTGAGCGCAAAGTTATTTCACGTAGGGTGATATATTTGATATGATTTTGAAATTAAGAGATTTCCCATCACCTTATTACTTACCATCATTCGTTATCTTTCTCATTATGTCTTAGTTCTCTATTTGTGAACTTATAGGAGCGGTACGCAGAACAATATACAAAGCAGTGTGCAAAACGTAATGGGAAAGAAGGAAAAAGCTCCGGTTACCGAGAAAACAGAGATGACGCCCTTATTCACAAACACCACCTGTACTAGAGAAGCAGGCGTATCTACTTGGGAAGGCATGTATAGTCTACTAGAGGAAGAAAATCTGAGAATCATGGAAGTTACAATTACGACAGATGCACATGAGTCATCCGAAGAATCACTTGCAGAGCTTGCGTACTCATTCCTGCACTGTATAGCAGCAAGGCCTAAAATACTTCCCTATACAGATATGGTTAAATGGGTGATAAACAACGCTGATATAACAGACATGCAATTCAAGTCGCGAAACGGGGAGGTTATTGGGTCATTCACCCCACAGAATTTAAGACGCATGGATCATTTACTAGAGCCGCAGGCTAGCTATAACAAATAGTTCATGGAGAAATTCGCCAAGGAAAATAAAGATTTGGCAGAATGCACCAAAAGCTAGTCAGCAAAGGAAGAGCCTTTAAAGAAAGACAAACATGGTATGTACAATACTAGTTCCCTCTCCCCTCTGTATTGTTTCGTTGTTGCAATGCTATGTATATTATTTGGAAAACCTGATATCAATAAATTTTCATCCGAGTGGTTACCCCTACTGGATTCAGCTACCAACACCACTATTATGGACTGGGATCAAATATTATCTGATAACTTAGCCTCTACTATTTGGAATTATCAGTCTAAAAGGACTCCCTCTCAGAAGATTTATCCTCCTTTCTTTTTAGTTGCTTATGTCATGGAGGCTACCTGTTTTGTTTCTAGATTTCCTCTCATGGGTTGGAAATGGACGGTACAAAATCCCTTGCCCATTCAAGTCTACCGTAAGGAACTATGGGATTCTAATTTTACCCCATATTTTTATAGAATCTGCCATCGAGTTATGCTACCCATTCACAAAATGTTGTATAATAAAGATGCCCCAATATTTTCTCCTGAGGCCGAAATTATTCTCCCTATCGGAAGATGGTTCGGAGAAGAATTTTTCACTTACATCAGAGTATTCAGAAGCATTGCTTCCCCTCATGTACTTCCCTTGTATGTTCCTGACAAGTTAATGGCCCGTGAAATAGTGTACCAAACCTGCGGGGTTGGAGGAATGAGCAAAGAACTAAAAGACAAGAAAAAGGTAATCTGGCCGCAATTCCCTGTGGCCTGTGGGGTTTTTGCATTGTTTGATCTAGGTCACGCTTTCAGAGAAGTAGACAACATGTTGAGTCTACGATTGTTTAAATTCCCAGGGAGACAGTTTGATCCATTTAATGTAATAAAGAATTTTACTATGGCTGTTAAAATAAAGGTGTTCATTAAGGAAGATGATCTCTTCAATGACATGTTCTAGTAGAAGAGCACACTCAGGGACATCTTACACATGGCCCAAATCTAGTTTGCCCTAGCAGAATTCCAAGAGTTTAAACTCTACAGAGAACGAAGATTGGAAAATCTTCCCTTGGACAAGTTGCGCTTAGAACCAATAAGGGAACCCACTCCCAGCATCAGTATAAGTGGAAGCTCAGGGCCAGACAAGTCTAAATCTAAGTTTGGAAGAGAATCACCAGAATTGTCTAGACGGTCGGAGAGCGACCACAATAAAAGTGAAGGATCAGTTAGGGATACTAACCAATCTAAAGAAAATCCAGAACATCAAGTGTTGTCGCCAACACAGGTGGAAGTTCCCGCTCCCCTCATCCAACCAACAAAGCCATTAAGAACAAAGCTGGAGAAAATGTGGGAAACACTTGATGAATTGATCAACACCAAGGAGAAAAACATCGAGACACCAAGGAATCCAGCACAGACATTGAAAGAAATGGTCATTGAAACAGTTGTCAATGCTCTAGAAACTGAGCACATTCCCATAGCTCCATCATCTCAAATCATGCTGAAGATAGAGGAAATCCCTCCTCTAGATGTGTTTTATAGTCTGCAGCACAAAGTAGTGGTAAGGAGACAGAGAAAGAAACGAAAACTAGATAGTGTGCTCTCACTTGAGGCAGAGCAGTTAGATGTCCTTTAGCGAGACCCTAACATTGATCCGAAAGAAAACTTGACTAAGTTAACCCAGATCGCAGGAGCTTATGCTTCTGCTACTATTGATAAAGCATCCGAAGTACAACTATTTCTTGAGGATAAAGAGGATAAAATCCTATTTTTGCAGCAACAATTATAGTAGGCCAGCTTTAGTCGGGAAGCAGAAGAAAAATTGGAAAAATTACAACAGGAATTTCAACAGATGCAGCTGGGTTATCAAAGCAGTCTGGCCGAAAAAGAGCAGCAATTACAAGCCACAATAGAAAAGAACAAAGATGACCTCAAAGTTACAAAATTTGTCACAGAAGCCCTTTCCTTGAATGATCAACTCTTGCAACAACAGGAGACACTTTGCAAAGAATATCGCAATGGAACTTTCACTGCAAGATGAGCAACAAAATCACAAGTCAAGTCATGTATTTGCGACTTGATTATGATTTAATTGATAAGAAAGTTTCAGATTATTTGAATTGGTAGGAATCAGAGGAAGGCAAGAAAGCAGGGTTGCTCAAGATCAATGAATCCCACAAAGAAATGCTGTTCAACAACTGGGATGCACAGATCAAAAAGGCAGAACAGGCAGCAGAAGAAGCAACAACAACAACAAGCAATGTCATTGACTGTGTCAATGAAAATCTACAGAGAGCCAACCCGATATCGGAAACCACTCCAGGATTTCTCTCGAAAGCACAACAATTGCAGACAAGTTGGAGACATAAAGCTGAAGAAAAGGCAGAGTCAATAAAAAATTTAACCAAGTTAAATTGGGATACTTACTGGCAACACTTGGTGAAACCACACAGTCAGTGTATGACTCTGAAATGCCTTACAAATTCCATCGAGAAGATAGCGCCACTTCTTGCTGATTCTGTTTTCGCAGGATAATTAAAATCAGAGGTCGGCCAACCGACACTCCTCAAGCCGATGTTGAATGCTTGTGATCTAAGAGAACAAATGCATAGTTAATTTTCAGATACAGTTTTAGTTTTATTTTGATTTATTTTTGCCTTAGACAAGGATGGTCATTTAAACCTCCTTCTATATTTTTGTAATAAACTATTTTTAGTCTTTAGTTAGTAGTATTTAAACCCCTCTCATGCATTTAGAGAGGGGTCTAGAAATTTGTCAAAAACAGTTCTTCAGAACATGCACTTCTGCACCCTCTGAGGAGGTTTTGATGAATGAATGGAATGAGATTTGTTGATATGTGTTTAATGTCTGCTACTGAAATGCACTTCTGTACTCTTAGTAGATATTGAATTACGAGAAGATAAATCTATATTGATGATGCTCATGAGTAGGACTTATTATCAATGGTACTTTTATCTCTTAATGGTTTCTGTTTATGCGTCAAGTAATATGTTATGTTCAGTTGTTTATATATGAAAGCTTGAATGTTTAAGTTATCATTTGGCACTGTTGTACAGTGGTAACTATTCAGTTTATGCTGAGTATATTAATAACTTATTATGTGATATTCTTCTCACAATTGTTTCGGCTAATTTCTTATACGAAACAATTCACTTTTGATGAATTCTTTTCTCGTAGCAATTGAATGATATTTATTACCAGTTGCTGTTAGAAACTATTTTAGATCGCATAAGTGAAGAGTTAATCCCGGGATAGTTTTAGAATTAGATGTTTACATTAATTAGAATAAAATTGCATGTGATAGATTATATTTAGATTAAAAGCATTTTATTTAGAAACTTTTTGGAAAGGAAAACATCATTTCTTAGCATCATCATAAAAAAATTGTGAAACTGGTCCCATTATCCCCAGTTGCACGCACTATCCAAAATGGAAAAGGAGCTGCTTTTAAGGTCCGGACTGGGTGGGTATCCCTGATCAGGGACTCATGTCCCAAGTGTCGAAAATTGCTCAAAATTTAAAGTGCTCAAAATTGGCTCAAACCTAAACGACCGGATAGAGCTCGTCCTCCCGATTCCGGCGCCACAAACGGTTCGAAAAATGGTCGCCGTATGTGAAAATTATGGCAAAAACAAAATTGCCCAATGACCTTTAATTTTTGAATTTAAAAAAAAATTAAAAAAAGAATATTCGGTAGAATATTCTTTAGAATATTCCTGAAAATATTCCAAGGAATATTCTTTCGGGTAGCCAATCAAAAGCTGACATCGGCTGACGTAAGCATCTTTGGGCGTATGTTAAAAATTTTTGGTCATTCGTGGTTTGAACTCACGACCTCCGTCCAACAAAGCCCAAGCTTTACCAGTGCACCACAAGCCATGCGTTAGAAATATTAATGGAAGATTATGTAGTTAAGGTTTGAATTTTGTTATGGGCGGGAAAGAAGGGTGCTAGCCCCGCCTCCATACGACCGTGCCCAGAAACCAAGGGCCAAACCGAAACCGCCAGGCACGAAATCTGATGAAATCCTCCACGTGGTCACATGCAGCATTTCTCGGTCAGTTAACTATAGTTTAGTTGGCGGAATTTTTGGCGGAGCGTCAAATTTGGCGGGCATCCAGATTTGGCGGAGCTCCACTAAAGTTAGCTGGAGTCCTTTTAGGGGAAACTGGCAGTTTTCATTAAATGGCCATAACTTTGGCTAGGAAAGTCGGTTTTGGACGAATTGTTTTTTGATTTTGGGTATTTTGGACGTGCTGAAGCCATTGGCACAGGTCTTTTTGCCATCAGAGGTAATTTACACAGTTTTAGGAGCCGTGGAAGTTCTAGGAGCCACCAAGGCCCAGTATTGTGAGAACTGTTTCAGGTTGCAGGTATCCATTGGAGGTGAACCAGCAGCCAATCCTGAAGGATTCATGTGTTCTGAATCTAATTTTGCAGTCTATTTTACCTGTAGAGACTTCTATTCAGCTGTAATTTCATTTTGAGGATTTAATCAAAATGAGGGTTGACCCATTTGGGAGCCTTGGACCCAGCAGACGTAGCCCAGGAGGGGTGAACTGCTTCATCAACTTCTTTTGCATCTGTGGTTGATTTATTTTGTAGAACAATTCGTTTGATGTGTAAACAGTAAAAGGAAATATTTCTGCTATGCTTGAATGGTTCATGAACAACTGAAAACTTCATTGGTTTCTTTACTGCAAGACATGGGAATGTTTTTAACATGTTTAATACTGAATTGAATACCTTGCAAACCTTTTTTCAAGTAGTTTCAAATTCAGATCAAGTTGGTATCAGAGCTATGTTGTTGTTTCTTTGTATCAAAAGCAGTCAAATAAGCTATAGACAGAGCCTGAAATGAGCCAGGAAGCCTTCGAAATGCTCTTGTTATACAATTGCAAAGTAGATAAATGCTCTTTCAGTCAATCTCTGGTGTAGTTCTCTTTTGATTGTTTTTGTGCAAAGATCTTCTAACTGTCTTGCAAGTGTTGATGCTACCAGGTTGCTTGAATAAGAAAGGGTTTTTGTTTGACAATTGGAAAAGCTTGTCATTTGATTGAAAGCTTTGAGAACTCTTATTTGGAAGTTTCTTTTGTTTAATTGACCATTTACATAATGTCAATTTCTTCCACAAGTGAAGGTTTCCCCTTCACAAAATTATTCAATGATGACATGAAGAATGAGTTCTTGAAGGTGAAGGACATGGTGCAGATTCTCCTTGAGGATCAAAGAGAAAGTGTTAAGCTTCATGCACAGTTGATGGCGATGAAGGATGAGAAGGAAATAATTCTCCAAAGATTGTATGACATGGAGAAACAACTCCTTCAAGCTCAAGAAGCTTTGTCCAATAAAATGCATGAGGATGAGGTAAATCATTCAAACTTGTCTTCAATTTCCTCAATTGAAAAGTGTGTTGGTTCTTTTGAAAAACATACAAGAGGTATGGGGTCCAAATTAATGTTTAAGATGGGCTATCAAGAAGGCAAAGGTTTTGGCAAGCATGCACAAGGCATGGTTGAACCTATTTCAGTTGTGGAGCGACCCAAGAATGTTGGTCTTGGATATGAACAATTTAATGGTGAAGAATTCAAATCTTTGAATGCATGTGATGCAAATTTTAAAAGAACCTTTATCCCAAGTTCTCAAACGAATATATGCCAAAACTGTTTCAAGAATGATTGCCATTGCTTTAAGCCATCATTGCAGCAAGTAGAGGGTAAACATGTCGCTTATGGCGAGCATGCAAATGTAAACAATTTTTGAGACAAGCACAGTGATGAAAGTCTGAAAAGGAAAGTTGTCTCCTCTACTAGTTCATCGTTTCTCAAAGACAAAAAGGATGGACATTCTATGCAGCAAAAGAGGAAGTTTTGTTGCACATTTTGTGGTGGATTTAACCATGTTGCTTCAAGATGTTGGTTGAAAAAGAAAGCACACATGAAGCAGATGAGGCAGAGAAAACTTTCTCAGAAAGTGCTTGAAAGTTGCAAATTTTGTCAAAAGAAGGGACATAATGTTTCTCATTGTTGGACCTTGCATCCAACAAGTCGTCTAAAGCACATGCAGCTTGAGGACAAAAACGTTGGCGCAAGTGGATCTATGGATTCCATTATCGATGTGGAAGATTCACATGAAGAACTGCTGCTGCAACAAAAATCACCATTGAAGTGGCTTGGTAAGAAGTGGATGAACTTCTTGATATAGTAAGACATACTCCTTTTGTACATACAAACTTTGGATGTATGCATGTTTGTTTGTTTGTTTGTTTGTTTGTTTGTTTGTTTGTTTGTTTTTTTTTTTTTTTTTTTTTTTTTTTTTTTTTTTTTTTTTTTTTTTTTTTTTTTATGTTGTTGCAAAAATCTCACCATGAAGGTAAAAGATGAGTATGAGACTCACTCTATCGCAACAAAAGTTATATTCATTTCAGCTTTGAAAGTACATGTACATGTGATCAAGGATATTGTACTTTTGATTGTACTTAAGAGAAAGTTGAAAGATGAACTGCATGCATGAGAATGATATGCATGAGCATAGGGATCATGATGATTTCCTAGTATCTTAAACATGTATGTGTGATTAACTTGAAGGGTTGATTACTTTGTGTTTAATCATGCATGTTAAGAAAGTACTTGATGTTGAACAAGAATCAGTTAATTCTTAAAATGCCAAAGTGTGAATTTGGAAAGACTTATCTGGTTCATTTGGGACACATAGTAGGAGGAGGTGCTTTGAGGATTGATCCTGCTAAGATTGAGGCTATCGTGAAGTGGCCTACTCCCAAATCCATAACAGAGGTAAGAAGTTTTTTGGGTGCAGCTCAATATTGGAGGAAGTTCATCTCTAACTTCTCCTCTATAGCAGCGCCTATGCATGCAGTGACAAGTGTGAAGTGTGTTTTCCAATGGGGAGGCAAGCAGCAAAAAGCTTTTGAATCTTTGAAAGAGAAGCTCATTCTTCTCTTATTGCTGGCCATTTTGGTGTAAGCAAAACAGTTGCACATCTACAGAGTGACAGGGATTCCAGATTTGTGGGGAATTTTTGGTCCAACCTATGGGAGATGATGGACACAAAATTGAAGAACAGTATTGCTTTCCATCCGCAAACAGATGGACAAATTGAAGTTGTGAACAGAACCATTGTGCACCTCTTGAGAGGATATTGCAGAAAGCATCCCAAGCTTTGGGATGAACATTTGCATTACATACAACATGCTTACAACCGTGCCAAGCACTCTTCCACAA
>APFE031628441.1:35737-49632 GCA_000404065.3 Pinus taeda | reverse complement strand
GTATCAGAGCTATGTTGTTGTTTCTTTGTATCAAAGCAGTCAAATAAGCTATAGACAGAGCCTGAAACGAGCCAGGAAGCCTTCGAAATGCTCTTGTTATACAATTGCAAAGTAGATAAATGCTCTTTCAGTCAATCTCTGGTGTAGTTGCCTTTTGATTGTTTTTGTGCAAAGATCTTCTAACTGTCTTGCAAGTGTTGATGCTTACTAGGTTGCTTGAATAAGAAGGGGTTTTTGTTTGACAATTGGAAAAGCTTGTCATTTGATTGAAAGCTTTGAGAACTCTTATTTGGAAGTTCTTTTGTTTAATTGACCATTTTCATAATGTCAAATTCTTCCACAAGTGAAGGTTCCTCCTTCACAAAATTCTTCAATGATGACATGAAGAATGAGTTCCTAAAGGTGAAGGCCATGGTGCAGATTCTCATTGAGGATCAAAGGGAAAGTGTTAAGCTTCATGCACAATTGATGGTGATGAAGGATGAGAAGGAAATAATTCTCCAAACACTGCATGACATGGAGAAACAACTCATTCAAGCTCAAGAAGCTTTGTCCAAGAAAATGCATGAGGATGAGGTAAATCATTCAAACTTGTCTTCAATTTCCTCAATTAAAAAGTGTGTTGGTTCTTTCGAAAAACATACAAGAGGTATGGGGTCCAAATTAATGTTTAAGATGGGCTATCAAGAAGGCAAAGGTTTTGGCAAGCATGCACAAGGCATGGTTGAACCTATTTCAGTTGTGGAGCGACCCAAGAATGTTGGTCTTGGATATGAACAATTTAATGGTGAAGAATTCAAATCTTTGAATGCATGTGATGCAAATTTTAAAAGAACCTTTATCCCAAGTTCTCAAACGAATATATGCCAAAACTGTTTCAAGAATGATTGCCATTGCTTTAAGCCATCATTGCAGCAAGTAGAGGGTAAACATGTCGCTTATGGCGAGCATGCAAATGTAAACAATTTTTGAGACAAGCACAGTGATGAAAGTCTGAAAAGGAAAGTTGTCTCCTCTACTAGTTCATCGTTTCTCAAAGACAAAAAGGATGGACATTCTATGCAGCAAAAGAGGAAGTTTTGTTGCACATTTTGTGGTGGATTTAACCATGTTGCTTCAAGATGTTGGTTGAAAAAGAAAGCACACATGAAGCAGATGAGGCAGAGAAAACTTTCTCAGAAAGTGCTTGAAAGTTGCAAATTTTGTCAAAAGAAGGGACATAATGTTTCTCATTGTTGGACCTTGCATCCAACAAGTCGTCTAAAGCACATGCAGCTTGAGGACAAAAACGTTGGCGCAAGTGGATCTATGGATTCCATTATCGATGTGGAAGATTCACATGAAGAACTGCTGCTGCAACAAAAATCACCATTGAAGTGGCTTGGTAAGAAGTGGATGAACTTCTTGATATAGTAAGACATACTCCTTTTGTACATACAAACTTTGGATGTATGCATGTTTGTTTGTTTGTTTGTTTGTTTGTTTGTTTGTTTGTTTGTTTTTTTTTTTTTTTTTTTTTTTTTTTTTTTTTTTTTTTTTTTTTTTTTTTTTTTATGTTGTTGCAAAAATCTCACCATGAAGGTAAAAGATGAGTATGAGACTCACTCTATCGCAACAAAAGTTATATTCATTTCAGCTTTGAAAGTACATGTACATGTGATCAAGGATATTGTACTTTTGATTGTACTTAAGAGAAAGTTGAAAGATGAACTGCATGCATGAGAATGATATGCATGAGCATAGGGATCATGATGATTTCCTAGTATCTTAAACATGTATGTGTGATTAACTTGAAGGGTTGATTACTTTGTGTTTAATCATGCATGTTAAGAAAGTACTTGATGTTGAACAAGAATCAGTTAATTCTTAAAATGCCAAAGTGTGAATTTGGAAAGACTTATCTGGTTCATTTGGGACACATAGTAGGAGGAGGTGCTTTGAGGATTGATCCTGCTAAGATTGAGGCTATCGTGAAGTGGCCTACTCCCAAATCCATAACAGAGGTAAGAAGTTTTTTGGGTGCAGCTCAATATTGGAGGAAGTTCATCTCTAACTTCTCCTCTATAGCAGCGCCTATGCATGCAGTGACAAGTGTGAAGTGTGTTTTCCAATGGGGAGGCAAGCAGCAAAAAGCTTTTGAATCTTTGAAAGAGAAGCTCATTCTTCTCTTATTGCTGGCCATTTTGGTGTAAGCAAAACAGTTGCACATCTACAGAGTGACAGGGATTCCAGATTTGTGGGGAATTTTTGGTCCAACCTATGGGAGATGATGGACACAAAATTGAAGAACAGTATTGCTTTCCATCCACAAACAGATGGACAAACCGAAGTTGTGAACAAAACCATTGTGCACCTCTTGAGAGGATATTGCAGCAAGCATCCCAAGCTTTGGGATGAACATTTGCATTACATACAACATGCTTACAACCGTGCCAAGCACTCTTCCACAAACACCTCACCGTTTGAAGCTTGTTTTGGTTACGTGCCAAAATCGCCTCTTGATTTCATTCTTGAGAAAGATGTCGCCATTGAGGGACATAGTGATGTTGACAAAGCTCGTTCATTCATTGAAAGAATTCAACAAATACATCAATGAATTCAAGAACAGCTTGAGAAAAGTCAAGGCAAGTACAAGGAAAGACACGACAAGCATAGAGTCGATCACAAGTTTCAAGAAGGGGATGAGGTATGGCTGTACATCAGTAAGGAAATGATGCAAGGAGAAAGTAAAAAGCTAAAGCCTATTCGTTATGGTCCATTCAAAATCCTCAAGAAGGTTGGAAATAATGCTTTTCAATTAGATTTGCCTTCCTACATGCAAATGTATTCTGTTGTTAATGTGGAGAACTTACGTTTGTATGAACCTCCTTTGATCGCTGATCATGAAAGCGTTGTTCAGCTGCCATGTATAGAAGATTTCTTGCCAGAATATTTAGATGAGTCGAAAGAAGATACAATCCTTGACAGAAGGACACACACTTCAAGGAGGGGCAATGTAGATTATGTTCGGGTTGGTCTCAAAGGCAGCAAACCAAACAAGGCAAAGTGGATGGAGGTGGACAGAGTGAGGGCACTGTACCCTCACCTCTTTAACAGGTAGTTGAAGGCTTTTGGGGTCCAAAAGCTTCCCAATGGGGAGGCGGCTCATGTCCCAAGTGTCTAAAAATGCTCAAAATTGGCTCAAACTTAAACGAATGGATAGAGCTCGTCCTCCCGATTCCGGCGCCGCAAACGGTTCGAAAAATGGTCGTGGTATGTGAAAGTTATGGCAAAAACAAAATTGCCCAATGACCTTTAATTTTTGAATTTTCAAAAAAAATTAAAAAAAGAATATTCGCTAGAATATTCTTTAGAATATTCCTTAGAATATTCTTTCGGGTAGCCAATCAAAATATGCCACGTGGCAGGCCGGGAGGCAGCCACGTGGCCCAGGGTGACATCGGCTGACGTAAGCATCTTTGGGCGTATGTTAAAATTTTTTGTTCATTCGTGGTTTGAACTCACAACCTCCGTCCAACAAAGCCCAAGCTTTACCAACACACCACAAGCCATGCATTAGAAATATTGACGGAAGATTATGTAGTTAAGGTTTGAATTTTGTTATGGGCGGGAAAGAAGGGGGCTAGCCCCTAAGGGCCAGCCCCGCCTCCATACGACCGTGCCCAAAAAACCAAGGGCCAAACCGAAACCTTCGGGCACGAAATCCGATGAAATCCTCCACGTGGTCACATGCAGCATTTCTCGGTCAGTTAACTGCAGTTTAGTTGGCGGAATTTTTTGCGGAGCGCCAAATTTGGCGGGCATCCAGATTTGGCGGAGCTCCACTAAAGTTAGCTGGAGTCCTTTTAGGGGAAACTGGCAGTTTTCATTAAATGGCCATAACTTTGGCTAGGAAAGTCGGTTTTGGACGATTTTTTTTTTGATTTTGGGTATTTTGGACGTGCTGAAGCCATTGGAACAGGTATTTTTTCCATCAGAGTTCATTTACATAGGTTTTTGAGCCGTGGAAGTTCTAGGAGCCACTAGGGCCCAGTATTGTGAGAACTGTTTCAGGTTGCAGGTATCCATTGGAGGTGAACCAACAGTCAATCCTGAAGGATTCATGTGTTCTGAATCCAATTTTTCAGTCTATTTTACCTGTATAGACTTCTATTTAGCTGTAATTTCATTTTTAGCATTTAATCAAAATGAGGGCTGACCCATTTGGGAGCCTTGGACCCAGCAGACGTAGCCTAGGAGGGGGTGAGCTGCTTCATCAACTTCTTTTGCATCTGTGGTTGATTTATTTTGCAGAACAAATTCGTTTTGATGTGTTAAACAGTAAAATGAAATATTTCTGCTATGCTTGAATGGATCATGAACAACTGAAAACTTCATTTGTTTCTTTACTGCAAGACATGGGAATGTGTTAAACATGTTTAATACTGAATTGAATACCTTGCAAACCTTTTTCAAGTAGTTTCAAATTCAGATCAATCCCCCTTGTTGTAGACCCGATTTTTGGGGCTTCAACAAACTCTTAAAGTATACTTTCACTCTACTAAAGTATCCATTGAAGGATTTTGAATGCGAGGTTGTAATTGAGGACTATTGAGAGGAAGTTATCAACATCAAGGCATTGGTTGTAACTGTCTCCTTTTCCTTATTAGTACAGAGTAAAGTATATTTCTTTCCCACATATGTTGTGCTATTGTGCAAATATTGTAATGGAACTCCTTGACCATCTATTTAGAATCTGTTGAATATTTGATATATCAAATGCTTTGATTAGTTGTTTGTTGGTGATATTGCAGGTTTTGGATTTGAGGATCAAAGGCAGAATGAGAGCTACAACAAAAAAAGAACAAACGAGGACAAACTTAAGATTACTAGGTATGTCCATATTCAAGTTTTCAATAGTATTCTAGCGAAAGGTTGTATATTTTTGTGCATGTTTTGTTCTAGTGTTTGGTTTCTGAACCTAGGGAGATTGCTCTTATCCACAAGAGCGATTAGTTTGTCAACACCCATCAAATAGTGCTTCTATTTCTCAACTACTTGAACTGAAGCATATTGTCCCTTGCCATATGTAAGGTAGTTTAGGACTCCACCAAAGAACATTTCAAAATGATAACTTATCAACTTACCACCCTAAATCAAGATCACTCCCATAGTATATCCACTTGCATTTGTCTTCACTTCAAATGGTTTATGCAAATTGCAAAATAAAAAAAAATGTTCTTGACTAATCGTTCATTTTGGCTCATCAAAAGTTTTTTGTTGTTTCTTTCCACACTAGAAACTCTTACCATTGGTTATTATGGAATTTCAATCACAAGTTAAAAGGATGCCATAAATTTTGTAATTATTATGTTTCCCTAACAAAGCTCCTAACTTCAATGGCATTAGCAGGAGTTAGCAAATTGTATACTAAAAAATAACAGCTTAGGACATTTATACAATTAATGAAATTATTCAAAATAAATACAAATCATTGTCCCAATAAGTGATCTCTAAGAAGCTTGATAATTAATCCTATATTTTTGATGGGCTTTTTTATAAGGTGCTAATACATTATTTTTGAGAAACCTTAATTGGGTATATCTAGGTCATCCTTAGCTTGAATCCCCCCTACTCCCCTGATCCACCTAAGTATATGTGTTAAGAGACTTAGATTGCGAGTGGAAAGACTAAACAACATGTATAGATTAATAAACTTGAAAATATAAAGAGATAGAATGAGACGATAATGAAGGAAGATAGCCACATACAATCCGTGCATGATATAATGGTAGGTAAACTTTAAATACATGGATGAGAGGAAAGGATGCAAAAGACATATAGATAGTCCCATTAACGGAGGATGGAGATAAGTAATAAAGGGATAAAAGAAGGGGGAAAGAAATGATCTAGGTGGACAATGGTGGCCACCAACCTATTACTTTAACTCATAATGGTTCCATGTCTTAACAATTTTATTATAAATTTAGTTCTTGAACTTCTAGTGCATTTTTCAAACATTTCCCTTGTGTTGAGTGAGGCCACAAATCTTTGATTATGTGGCCTACCAAACACCTAGGCATCAATTATTTTTTTAATGGTCTAAGAATGTCCTGAACTGAGTTAGTATGCAAAAGTTGCACCCTAAAGTTTATGTATCAACAAGCCTTCTCGAGGCTCACATTCCTTTTACGATATCATTTTCTAGGGTTAGGGTTCTATATATTTAGAGTTTTTTCGTCTTAGAGGAACATAATTTATGTTAAAATTCACTTTTGGCCTCTTGTATTATCTATTTGTAAATTAACATAGCCAACACATCTCTCCTCAAAGATAAGCTACCACCATTCTAGCTATTTTGTATTGCCTAATATTTTATAATATTTTTCTATTTCACTGCTTAATGGAATTTGGGTTTCCTTGTATCATTGTGCTTTCTACAATATATCTTTGTGTGCTTTCATTCATATTTTTACCTTTATTTTCTTCTTTATTTAACCTAGACTCACATGAGAACAATATTTTCCTTGTTGTTTCTTTGTGCATGTCCTTGATAAGGGAAACATATAAGGAGATGGGTCTCAAACTAACTGAACTTGTGGAACACCACTCTGATGGCTCAAATGGCCTTCCACGATAAAATAAAAGAGAGAAGATAGAGGAGGAGACCTCATCAAATTATTTCACTAAGAATCCCTCACATGACAAAAGAATGAGAATATGAATAATTTCACCCAGATCCTTTTACGATTGTTAATGGTGGTAGAGACACCTTCATTAAGCAATCATTTCAAAGGCATGATACCTTTCAAGGTAGAAGTGCGACTTTGGAATTCCCTTCTTTCAAGGCCTGATAGGAATATATTCTTTTGATAAATTGTTAATATTCTTAGAGGATTATTTCTCTATTCAAAATATTTTTGAGAGCAAGAAGATCAGCTTTCAACTATTTATGTTCATTCCCCATGTCAAATATTGGTAGGATATTGTTGGGGCAAAGGAGGAAAAAACAGAAAACGTTTTTTTTTAAAGCTAAGTACGGAGAGACCATGCAGAGGATGGTGGACATGATGTAGATCATGCCATGTAGATGTCCAATAGACTATGAAAATGCGCGACAAAAGTCACAGAGACTGTAGTGCAATGAAAAGATTCCATGGTCAATAATGCACTCTCGAGTTGTGTGAGTTGGTTGGTTATGGGAAGAATGGATATTTGGCCTGGTATGGTCAAGTAATCAGTTGCGGCTCAGCATGTATGAGGAAAACTCGTCAGGGTGAGCTGGCCTAAGATTCCTAGGAGCATGTTGTTTAGTACTGAAGACTATATAAGGAGCTATTGTTGATTGTAGATGGTTATGATCAAATATAGTTCTGATCCAAAGTTATTATGTTCTATTGTGGTTCCTCTCTATTTTTGTTCTACTGTGATAGTTATGTTGTTGGTCTGTTGTTCAGTCGATGGTTCTATGTACAGTGTGTTTAGCTTAATGTTTTCCCTATCTTTATTTTTTCTCTCCCGAAGACACTTATGGATATCTTCTTTGATAATTGTAATGGCATTCCCTGAACAATCTAGTATGGAAAATGATGCTTTGAGTTCTCCCATTTTGTGTGTATGAGACTTCTTTGTACTTGTGTTCTTGATATTTTTTGTTAATATAAAATCCCTATAGCCTTTTCGATAGTTTCTCTTGGCTCTATTATATTTCACTTTGCCATTGATGGGTGAATGAATGAATGAATGATGAAGTTCTGGTAGTGAGATCTGAGGAAATTTTCTAAATCAATAGGCTGGTTGGAATACAATGTTAAAGACAATATCTGGGTATGAATGAACTTGGTTTCCCCTATTTTGAATAGAAGTTAGTTCTACAATCAGATAATGAATTCTTGTCGAATGCTCATGTTTTGGTTAGAAAATGTATTTTATTTGACTTATGTATGTCATATTTTACTGGGGATATTTCAACTTATGTTGCAAATGTGTTTGAATGTCTTTTATTTAATGGATATATCTTTGACGTGTTGCAAGTTAACTAGTTTGGGATGAGTTATTTTTAACTAGAGTCATCTCCATATCCCATTTTGCCTTACATAACCTTCAAAGGTTCTTGCAAACCCATAAATATGCCTTAGGTTAGACCTCACCTGCATGCAAGTGTTGAAAATGCTAGTCTCTGAAGGGACTTTGTTGGCTTAAAATTTGAACCGTAGGTCACCCATGTGCACTAACAAATGGTTCTATTGTTGGGACTTGGAGGTCTGTGTTAAGGAGGGGATGTATAGGTTGATTAGAGAAGAAATGCACTAGTGGTTAGACCATAGACGACACAATTTTGTGGTGGAACTGTTTAGGAATTTGTGTATCGGTCCAGAAGAATGGCTCCAATGGTACATTTTTCTAATTTCCATGAGATTTTTTTTATGGAGTTCCTTGTCATCCTGTGGGATTGGTTGGAGAGACAAACAAAGTGATGAGGACCTTGGAGATTATCAGAGTTGTACAACTAGACACTAGATCCGCTACAAAGGGTAAACACGATGAGTAACCCAGTTTCTCAAACCATTTATTTTTGGCTAGCAAGTGTTTTAGAAGGACACATAACTCAATTTGTAGTGGAGTTTACTCAATATTTTAGCGCAACTGAAGGGGAATTCTTCCAAGGATGATGATTTTGGTAGTTGAAAGTATTACCCACGTAAATTAATTTTTTTTTGTGTGACAATGGAGTAATGGTTTTAGAGTTTGATATAATGAGTGGCTAAACCATTGTGCGATGCGGGGAACCAAGGAGTTGATCAGAGGATGGCCTAGTTTCAAGGAGGGACAAGGGATAAAGTAAAGTTGAGTAAAGAGAGTTGTGCAAGGTAGAAGAGTTGAGAATTCAAAGGAAAAATAAGGGAGGATACCATGAAAAAGACAAGTGATAGGAGATGCAACTGATTCAATTTCAAGACGTGGTCTACAAAGGTGGCAGAGATCTCCCAAGAGATAAAGAGTTGTCAATGGTTCCATTTATACAAAAGCAGTGGAGGCATGCATGTTTCCATCGAGAGGGAGTGAGGTGAGAAGTGCATATGGCACCCTACTAAGTGGGACAAGGTATGTCTGCTGTCTGGATAGAGGAAAAAGAACTACGATGGAGCCTCTCTTTGAAAGAAGACCTAGAAAGAGATATGCCATGTAGGATCAAAGTGTGCTTAATAAGGAAGATACATGTTGTAGTGAATATTGTGAAGGAGAGAGTGTTGAAGAGGCGGAGTTATTGGATTAGGAGTGGAGCATTATGTCATGGAGAGGGCTCTCCAACCAAGATGAAGGAGAGAGTAGGGAAGCACACAATCAAAGTATCAACAGAGAGGAGACAAAGGAGGAAGAGTATTGTTGAGCCTCAATATTGCAACTCCCAAGGCCACCAATTTTAATTATCAACCTGGGATTTGTACAAAATTAAAAGGTGATAATGCTATATGCACAATAGGTTAAGCTCTACTCATGCCACCTTCAAGCAATGGACCTGTTATCACCCCAAGAAACTCTCCTAGGTTGTATCTCAGAGATGCTTAGGAACATTATAAACTCAACATAATGTTGGAAATGGATGAATGGAAGGAATGATGCTTGTTCAAGCCAGATAACCACTCCTACTTTGCTAGACTCCAGACATGCGTGAACACCCCCAGACTACAAGGCTTTAGACCACCAATTATTCACAGTATAAGGACTGGGTGAATATGGAGAATATTGACCACACCAGCAGATGCATGAGACCATGTGATGGCCTATTGCAACCAGTAAAGAGGCCTGCAAATCTGTTTCTTAATGCACAAAGAGGATGACAGCTCTCCGTCACTAAGTAAACAGAAACCTGAATAACACATTCACTGATACATACAAGATTTTAACATAGAGGTAGGATGACAGCTCCTCTAATGCTAAACATCAAGAGTTCATGAAAACTGCATAACAGGCACAACCTAGAACATAATAGAAGTGGAAAAGTAAGCAATTAACATCAAAAGAAGCTTGTATTAGTTGAAAATGAAGACCAGATGCTGCAAGTATCAAAGTAGTTACAGTCTCTAGAAGTTGAACCTTACATCAAAACAACAACCATCAACCCTTATTACATATGTGTTTTGGGTATATATAGAGTTTCATTACAAAATGCTCTGTTATTCTAGGCGTGGGGGGGTCATAATGGACCACCAACCGCTTTAACTGTCTGAAAGAGTCTCTGCTACAATCTACTTGCTTCAATGAATGATTTTGATCTTCTCAGATGCTCTGTTGTCCTTCTCGAGTAGGTGGAGTGTCGTATGGATGAAACTCCATACCTGATAAATGCATTTAACTGCTTGAGGTTTGTCCTTCTCTTCTCGGCCATTTTGTCTCTTGAATGCATTCGTTGGAGATAAAATGCGTCGGGTACTTGGTAGATGATCTTTGTCTTCCTTTGGGTGCAGGACATGACCAGGGTGTGTGGACTTCATGGAGGATGTATGAGCGGGTGAAGGATAGATATCGGCCATTGGATCGCACAGATGGACAACAGATATGGCCTAGCAGGAGAAATCGGGAGGAAACAGGGCAAAGTGATTGTGAGCCATTGGATCTCGGGTGAGCAGATCCAATGACTATCGGGCGGAGGAACTGCACAGAAGTTAACGAGCGGGGACGGAGGATGAGCGGTAAGCGGTATGTATCGCACCACCTTTGGAGGGTGAGAAGTAATCGTACAAGGGTGAGCGATGTGAGTTATCAAGCGACGGGTGGCGAATGGGACAGGACAAAAACCGCTTTGATCGCGAGTTAACGCGCAGTTTGTTTGCGGGCGCAGGAGGAGCGAATGCCGTCTGATCGCGGCGGAGTTGATCGGACGACGCAGGTTTGATCACATAAGTTTTGTTTGATGTGACAGGGAAACATCAGGTTAGGGGTTTTGTAAAAGCGCGCGGTTATATGGGTTTAAAACTTAGCGCCCAGGGGCTTGACGAAACAGGGGCTTATGCCAAGTTTTGGAGAAAAACAGGGATGGTGGGGGGTTAAAGAGTGTAAGGAGAATAAAGGAGAAGAGAGAAACAGACTGTTGCGAGTTGCCTCTGAGCATAACACACGACCGAGCTTTTATTTGGTCCTCCAAATGCCAAGACATGTAGCAGAGCTAACACTGGCTCCCTTTGGGGCTGAGATCCTCCCTGTGAGGTCTCAAGAACCTGTAGATCAATGCCTTCCATGTGAAAAACAAATTAGCAAAATTTCCTAGTGTTCCATTGGGCATGGAGTCTAATTGAGCTTACACTAAAACTAATAAAATGACATATTTACAATTTTAAGGCCAAAGACCTTAAACAACATAAATTTTCAGAAAATGCCCATTAAGTGGGCCATCAAAAACTGCTTCTCCTCCCATACTTTGCAGTATGAAGGTATTGTTCCCTTGGATCTGAGAAATAATAAAAGGCCATGTCCAGAAGGCATCAAATTTCCCATGGTTGCCTCTCTTCTCTTTTAGTGCATCCCACTTCAGAACCAAATCTCCAACCTGAAAATTATCTATTTTTGTCCTTCTGTCAAAAGCATCCTTGGTCTTCTTCTGATGTGTTGTAGACTTTTCAACCAACTGTTCTCTAATCTGATGTACCTCTGCTAAATCAGTGATCCTTTTTGCCATGTATTCTTCCTCATTTTGTTCTTGTTGCAGGAACTTTGCCACAGGGAGAGTTAACTGAATTGGGAACACAACCTTAGTGCCATACACCAGTTTGAATGGAGAATTCCCTGTGGATTTCTTAATGGTTACTCTGTCAGCCCATAGTGCATATTTGAGCTTAGAATCCCAATTCTTTTTGTTGTCATCCAACAAATTTTTAATTATCCTTATCAGACTATTGTTGGAAGATTCTGTTAGACCATTCCCTTGAGGGTAGTAGGAGGTGGAATGAACTATCTTAATACCCATTGTATTGCACATGTCCACCAATTCTTTTTCCCTGAAGGTTACTACATTGTCTGTGACTAATTTATGTGGACAACCAAATATGGTGAAGATATTCTCTGTTAAAAACTTCATGACCACATGATGATCAACCTTTTTGGTGGGAATGGCCTCAATCCATTTAGTGAAGTAATCAGTGGCTACTAATATCCATTTGTGCTGGCCACTCGAATGTGGATTAATATCTCCAATGAATTCCAAGCCCCACTGCTGAAAAGGGCTACTAGCATGTATAGGCTTTAAGGGCAGGGAATTCAATTGTTGTTTCCCTTCAAATATTTGGCACGTGTCACAAGATTTAACAAATAAAAATACATCAGAAAATAAGTTGGGCCAATAGTATCCAGTTCTGAGGATCTTGTGGGATGTAGTCTTCCAATAGTGGTGTCCTCCACACATGCTAGAATGAAACTGCTGCATAACCTCTATTGATTTTTCTTTGTCCAAACACCTCAAAAGAATTCCAGATGGGTCCCTCTAGTAGAGCATATTTTCGTGGATGCAGTATTTGGCTGCTCTGAGTTTGATAGTTCTGGCTTGGCTTGAACTATAATCTGGAGGAACTTCTAGCTTCGTTAAGAATTGAGCTATGGTAGAGTACCAATTACAAGAGGCTATATTTTCTGCCAATGACTGATTTCTTCCTAATTCAGCTGCTTCCTCTTCCTCTATTTGACCATTTTCTACAATCAGGCCTATGCAATTTATACCCAATGTTCTGCAATTTTCTTCAGCCAATAGTCTAGCAAGGCCCTGACCTCTGACGAGCTTAGTGGGATTCAATTCTATATTAAACTCAATCAGATTTGCAATCCATTTAGCCCTTCTTCCATCAGCATCAGGCTGTGTTAGGACATCTTTTATTGAAGCAGAGGGTACATATGCAATTACCTTGGAATGCAGAATATAAACTCTGAAGGCTTTCAAAGATTTGATAAGAGGATATGCTTGTTTCTCAATGATATCATACCTCAGCTCATCATCCCTTAAATGTTTTGCTGAAAATGGCACTGGATGCTCTGAGCCTTCTTCATCTACTTGCAATAAAACTGCTGCAAGGGTGTCTTCAGAGGCAAATGAAAATATATGGAACTCCTTGCTATAATCTGGTTTGCTTAAAGTGGGAGCTTCCACAATGGATTTCTTAATGGACTCAAAGGATCTTCTTTCTGCCTCAGTCCATTTGATCTTTGACCCCTTTCTCAACATGGAGTTAATATGCTTCACAAATTCTGCAAAATTTGGGATAAATCTCCTCACAAAGTTTATTTTGCCCAGAAAGGACTGAATATCCTTCTTTGATCTCGGGATAGACAAAGTCTATATTTCCTTGACTCTTTCTGGGTCAATTCGGACACCTGCAGCAGAAACAATATGTCCTAACAACTTGCCTTCTTCTAAAGCAAACTGTGACTTTTTAGGCTTGGCTGAAATCCCAAACCTTCTACACTTCAGGAACACTTTCTTCAAATGCTACACATGATCTTGATGGCTGCTGGAGTATACTTTTATATCATTAAGGTAGATAAGGAAAAACTTATCCTTCTTTCCCATGAATTCTATGTCCATAGCTCTCTAAAAGGTGGCTCCAGCATTCATCAATCCAAAAGGCATCTTGGAATACATAAAAGTGCCCCAAGGAGTGGTGAATGCAATCTTCTCCTGGTCATCTGGATGTACGACAACCTGATTATACCCTGAAAATCCATTCAAGAAAGACATCACTTTGGCCCCCGAGACCTTCTGTAGCAAATGCTCCATCTTGGGTAGAGGGTAGTTGTTGTCACACGGAATGAGTTATACTTGCGGACAAATCTAACCTTCCTAGGAGTCTAAGACTCTCTAATGACAAACAAACCAAACAAGAGCTATCCTTCTCTAGATACACATCATTCTACGAGAATTCAAATGTTTT
>APFE031628441.1:0-18916 GCA_000404065.3 Pinus taeda | reverse complement strand
TCTATGTTGATTTTAATTAAAGCGTTGATTTTAATGGTTGTTCTTTTAGGACAAAGGTGATGGAGATGAAACTTGATGATATGTAGACTCGACTCCAAATCTCTAAAAAATGCACTTAAGATGATTCGATAACTTTTCTTTTCGATGAAAGGCCTAATTAAGAGAGTTGAGAGAATGCAATATTTTCAATAAACACAACTTCTCATAAGACAATCAAAGAAATAATTTCCTTTATCTTTTAAAATACGCAAAACAAGGCCACTTTCTACTTAACGAAAAATCCTTTTCTCTTTCAAGATGTCAAATGCACTCTTAAAGCAAATATTGCAAAGAAGATCATTAATATTTTCTATCTAGCGAAAAGCATATAAAACTAACCTAATCTAAGCAAAATCAAGATCTATGCAATTTATGAAAAATCACTCAAAAAGCAAAACAACGGAAATGAATCTAACTTTCCTTAATCAACTTTAATCTAAGAAGCAAAAAACTTACTAGGATGATTCTTGGGGTGTTTTACTTGGAAATGATCATTCCAAGGGCTAGTTTATGTAGAATCATGAACTAATCAAAACAAAACGCAATCTCTTTTTGTTCTTTTATAAAATGAAATTCGCAACTTTAAATGACAAGCTTATTGAAATTTTGCAAGAGAGACAACACAAAGGTAGGTTGCTCACGAGGGAAGATTTCGCGACTGGCCTGACTCCTAAGAAGATCAACAAAACCAGAGAGATCTAAGGCTTTATGATTTCTCAACCCAAAGTCACTACAGGACCAATTATAAAAATCAAACCCTAAGGCGAAAATCTCAAGGAATCTCACTAAAACGATCAATACTAATGGAAAAAGTATAGGTGAAGTTTTCTGACAGTCAACAGTGGTTCTGGGCAGAAAAAACTAAGAAAGACAAATTCAAAAGGGAGAAACTGATAAAAAAGGGAAAATTTCTAAATTTTGACAGGGTACGCAGGCAAACTGTTTAACCAGGTGCGTGGCCACTCTGTGTGCACAGATACAGTGCGCACAAGTACGCACTGTGTCTAACTCAGAGGGTGCGTACTTCTTGTAAAACAAAGAAAAGATAAGATCTAAACTGACCCTAAGCTAAGCCACCCAAAAACACAGTCAATCAACCAAAAACTAAAATAAATCAGACTCTTTTCAGATCAAAGCAATGATTCAAAGGAAAAATCAATCAAATCAATGGAATCCCCAGCGGAGTCGCCAATTTGTCATGCGGAAAGAGTTATGTTTGCGGACAAACCTAACCTCCCTAGGAGTCTAAGACTCTCTAGTGACAAACAAACCAAACAAGAGCAATCCTTCCCTAAATACACGTTATTCTATGAGAGATCAAGTGTTTTTCGATCTTACCTTAGGTCCAACGCTTGTTGTAGTAGTCCAGTCTTTTTGATCCGGATGAGCTCCTCCTTCACTTTCAGACCTGCATTCACTAACAAGGCAAACGATTACATAGCATCTTAATATTCATTATAAAACAAAGTATATTTATCATATTGACCAAGGAGTGCATGAAATAATTCATTAACAAATCATTGAGAAGAATGGACTTATTTGTATTAAATAATCAAGGGAACCATTACAACCTGAGCCTTGGTGTTGTGCAAGCTCCTCCCAGGGTCCAGCAAGAGATTTCCTCTACTTTGACAAGCTCACCCACTCTCACTATGGCAACAAGGAGGGCTAGTGATCTCTCCTCACAAGTCAACAATGGAAGTCCTAATTCCAGCAGCATTTACCCTTTAGAATGTTCAGCTTTCAACCTCCCCTCCTCTGGCCCAATGCCTGAATTTATAGTATTCTAGAGGAGGTTATTCAGTTCCAACATCAATGGGATACTCCCTCTTTTGGATGGGGTAGCTCCTCTCTTGATGGGATAAGCTCCTCTATCATAGGGTTGCATGAACCATCTGGAGGCGCTCAATACACGTCAAGAACTCTTCTAGAAGGCTCTAGAAGTGACCACAAGTAACTTTTTAAAGATGAAACTTGCGCCTTTTGACCTTTACAGGGGTACGCACCCTAGCTTTAGTATACAGAGCGTATTACTACGCAGGTCTAATGTACATGGAGTGCGTACACGCAGGCAAGGTAGAGAGAACCTGCATACCCAGAGATAAACATGTTTTCAAGTGACTTTCTCTCTCTTTGAAGTTTTGACATGAAGAGCAGAGGTATGGGGCTTGACAAAGAGGACAATGTGGCTATTGATGAGGCCACATAAACTGCAGATAGTCAAGGTGACAAAATTCAGTGTAACAGTTGTCTTTCTTAGAGCATTTATTTAGGTTTCTGAAATCAACACAAAGTTTGATTTCTCCACTTTTCTTCCTCACCACTACCAAATTTTCTACCCATTTTGAATATCTGAGAGGGACTATGATTTTGGCAGCCAGTAACTTCTTGATTTCCTTTTCAATCAGAGGAAGGAGCAAAGGGTTTATTAGTCTCAGCTTCTGCTTGAAAGGTACGGTGTCTTTCTCTAAAGGGATTTTATGCTAGATGAACTTCTTGTCATATGTTTTCAAGTCACTATATTCCCAGGCAAAGACATCAGCAAATTGCTTCGTTAAATTGCAGTATTCAGCACCTTGGTCAACAGACAAACGAGTAGACAGATTTATGTATCTTTGTTGACTTGGACTTCCTATATTATGCTTACAGACTGCAGATCGATGTTCTTTTTGGGCAACCTTATAAGGCACATCATTTTGGTCGAACAACTTTTCTAAAGGAACTAGACCCTTAGGTATATAATTATTGGGCAATTGTACAATGCTATCTTTACCAATTTTATTTCTAAGCTGGGATTGGGGGCTTTCTTCCAAGGCTTCATTATCTTGGTCAATTTGCATCTAAGAGAATTCATCAATGACTTGTAGGAACCTATTCACTTCATCATCATCTTCAAAAACTTTCCAATGCTGGACATTATCAGGCAAGGATGGTCTGTATTTCATTTGGACTTTATAAACTAGTCTGGGAGGTAGGGGATGGATAAACATGCTAGAAGACATAGAAAGGGAATCAACCAGCTGATTTTTGGCTCTAGGGATGTATGAGATACAAAAACTATCAAAAGAATCTTTGAGTCTCCATACCTCATCTCTGTATGCTTTCAACCTTGGGTGCTTTGCTTGAAATGTTCTGTTTACTTGCTGAATGACCAGATCAACATCTCCAAACACCCTTACGTTCTTGATTCCTCTATCTTTTGCTGCATTAAAGCCCAACATCGGAGCCTCATACTCTGCTATATTGTTTTTGACTTGAAATGCTAGCTTAAAAGACAGTTGTATGCTTTCTTGTTTTGGAGATATTAGCACCACCCCTGCTCCTGTAGTCTCCCTGGAACATGATCCATCAAAGAACATCTCCCAAACTTGACTTCCTTACTTTTCCTCGGCCTGAATGATTTGTTTCCTGAGCTGCATTGAGGCCTTCTGATATTCTTCTATTTTGAGAATACATGCTCCAAAATCAGTGTCCACAACATAAATAGGATGATTGGACGGGTTCTTCTCATCATTGATGATGTATGCCAGCTGTGCCTCTTTGTACAATCTCCTGCTTTCTCCCCCAAAAACTGGGACAATGGCATAAGATAAATCATTCTGTAGTGTCCCACCTAGTCTCTTGATCCATCCTCTAGACAACAACATGCCAAACTTAGGAGGGACATCTGCTACCACAATGTCCATCACCATGTTCTTCATGGGCATCTGAGTTAGGGTAATGGCTAAATCTTTGATCAATCCCAGACATTGTACTTTCCTTGAATCAAATGAGAATAGATCATGATATGGTCTGGTGATATCAAGGCCTAACTCCTCCATGACAGATTTTGGCATCAGATTGTGGCTAGCCCCTGTGTCTAGCAAGCAATTGTGGAGGATTTTATCATGGATGGTCAAGGAGACATAAAAAGATGGAGAGTTATCATCAACAGGTTCAGTCATGGGGCTCAACACAACTGCAGGTTTATCATCTTGCAAATTGACAGAGTCAGTGGAGGTTTGTGTGGCTTTCAACTCAAGAGCTAAGGATAGGCTTTCTAAACACTTCACTCTTTACAAGTTCTAACAGGGGTACAAATATTTTTAACTTCTGGATTTCTGATTCAAAGCTGAAAGGGGAAGGGGATTTATCAGGACCTCTTACCTCTTGAGCTGGGGCTTTGAGGATGACTGGGTCAGCTGCTGGTCTTCTCTGTCTGGTATTTTGTAACTCTATTTGGACAACAACTTTTTTGGCAGGATTCTCCTTGGCATTGTTTGCTTGTGACCTCAGATTATATCTTTGTTGTTTACCAGTTTATAGAACAACCTCTCTGTCCCATTCTTGACTAGTTTGGTCCAGCAGCAATGCTTCTTCGTATGCAGCCAATGTAAAAAAGGCAGCACTGCCTTTATCTTCCATGCAATGAATTTCATCCTCTTCTTCAAACTGTTCCTCCTCCATGACCATGTTCTGAAAAGGAGCTTTAACTTTATGTTCTTCATTTGGTTCTTTACCCCTCTAAATGATTTGAAATTGTTCATTTGCTCTTCTGAATGGATTTGAGTTTTTTGGAACAAATGTGTTTTGTAGCCTTGTCTTTCTTGAGTTCTACTCAACCTTCAGCTTAGATATCTCAGCAGCCAATGACTCTATCATTCTAGTGATTTTGTCTAATTTAGGCTCTGATGATGAAACAGAGGAAGAAGAAGCCTCACCTCTCTGCCTCCTTCTGTCAGCATGACTTTTGAGTTTTTCTGCAGCCATAATATTAGATTCTACTTCTAGGGCTGCATCTTGCATATCAGCTAGAGTGACACATCTTCTTTCTCTCAACAACAGGCAGAAATTAGAGTCAAAAGCATTGGCATAGGTAAGTTTGGCCGAGGTGGGGGTTGGATTTACTACAGCTAGTATTTTACTATACGATTGAATCTTTTATTAAAATTAGGTAAATATTCCACATTTTCTCTCTTCAGGTTACCAAACTCAGTATGGTAGTATAGCAAGTCTTTTTTATCTCCCCAGTGCTTCGAAAATGCATCATCTAAGGCTTCAATATCAACAATAGATCTAGGTGCCAGTTCTCTAAACCATTTTCTATCCTCTCCATCAAGGCTTTGGACAAACACTCTCATCCACACATCATCTTCACTGATATCCAGGTTATCAACATAACTATAGAAAGATTCAAGGTGTTCTTCAGCTATTACCCCCTCTGTACCAGTGAACTTAGGCATATACTTCTGGTATTCTCCTACAGGCATGGAATTCAAAGGGATAGGCCAGACTGAGGGCCCATAACTAGCAGCTATGATTCTTTCCATTTTTGTAGGTGCTTGCTGGCCTGCCATGACTGGGGTATGTGGAAGGATACTGGCTGATTGGATAGTGGGAAACAATGAAATAGATGATAGAGACAATGGAATATGATGGACTGTATGGGAGGCTTTCTTTGGACTGAGATCTAAAGGGGAACTGAATGAACAAGAAGCTTTATGAATCTCTAAAGGTGATTCTTCACTAGCAATACTAGGCTCTAGATCTTCAAACTATGTATTCTCAACTATAACCTTCTTTTGCAGAGATACATAAGATTTCTCAGGCTTACCTGATCTTGACGCTCCTTTCTGTGATGTTTTCTTCGACTTGACAATCTTCTCAGGGTCAGGCACTGGGTCAGCTGGTGATTTCTGAGGATTTCTCTTGGTATGCCTCACAAACTGGGCCAAAACTGAAACATGGAGTTGCCACTAGGTTGGTTCTCTGGTAGAGTCACCAGATAGATGATTACAACCAGCAATGTGCCCAGACTTTGTCTATCATCAAAATCTGGAACTGTGTCGTTCTCCCAGGGAAGCTGAGCTTCAATCTCCTCTCACCGGCAACAGTGCCAATTAATGTTATCACCCCAAGAAAATCTCCTAGGTTGTATCTCAGAGATGCTTGAGAACATTACAAACTCAACATAATGTTGGAAATGGATGAATGGAAGGAATGATGCTTGTTCAAGCTAGATAACCACTCTTACTCTGCTTGACTCCAAACATGCGTGAACACCCCCAGACTACAAGGCTTTAGACCACCAATTACTCACAGTATAAGGATTGGGTGAATATGGAGAATATTGACCACACCAGCAGATGCACGAGACTATGTGATGGCTAGCTGCAACCAATAAAGAGGACTGCAAATCTATTTCCTAATGCACAGATAGGATGACAGCTCTCTGTCACTAAGTAAACAGAAACCTGAATAACACATTCACTGATACATACAAGATTTTAACATAGAGGTAGGATGACATCTCCTCTAATGCTAAACATCAAGAGTTCATGAAAACTGCATAACAGACACAACCTAGAACAGAATAGAAGTGGAAAAGTAAGCAATTAACATCAAAAGAAGCTTGTATTAGTTGAAAAGGAAGACGAGACGCTGCAAGTATCAAAGTAGTTACAGTCTCCAGAAGTTGAACCTTACATCAAAACAACAACCATCAACCCTTATTACTTATGTGTTCTGGGTATATATAGAGTTTCATTACAAAATGTTCTGCTATTCTAGGCATGGAGGGGTCATAATGGACCACCAATTGCTTTAACTGTCTGAAAGAGTCTCTGCTGTAATCTGCTTGCTTCAATGAATGATTTTGATCTTCTCGGCTGCTCTGTTGTCCTTCTCGAGTAGGTGGAGTGTCGTATGGGTGAAAATCCATAACTGATAAATGCATTTAACTGCTCGAGGTTTGTCCTTCTCTTCTCGACCATTCTGTCTCTTGAATGCAGTGGTTGGAGATAAAATGCGCCAGGTACTTAGTAGATGATCGTTGTTGTCCTTTGGGTGCACGACATGACCAGGGTGTGTGGAATTCATGGAGGATGTACGAGCAGGCGGAGGATAGATATCAGCCGTTGGATCGCACAGATGGACGATGGATATTGCCCAACGGGAGAAATCGGGAGGAAATGGGGCAAAGTGATTGTGAGCCGTTGGATCTCGGGTGAGCAGATCCAACGGCTATCGGGTGGAGGACCTGCACAGGAGTTAACGAGCGGGGACGGAGGATGAGCGCTAAGCAGTATGTATCGCACCGCCTTTGGAGGGTGAGCGGTTATCGTACAAGGGCGAGCGATGCGAGTTATCGGGCATCGCGTGGCGGATGGGACGGGACAAAAACCGCTTTGATCGTGAGTTAACACGTGGTCGGTTTGCGGGTGTGGGAGGAGCGAATGCCGTCCAATCATGGCGGAGTTGACCGGACGACGCGGGTTTGATTGCACAAGTTTTGTTTGATGTGACAAGGAAACAACATGTTAGGGGTTTTGTAAAAGCGACCGGTTATATGGGTATAAAACTTAGCGCCCAGGGGCTTGACGAAAGAGGGGCTTATACCAAGTTTTGGAGAAAACCAGGGATGGTGGGGGGTTAAAAAGTGTAAGGAGAATAAAGGAGAAGAGAGAAGTAGACTGCTGCGAGCTGCCTCTGAGCATAACACACGGTCGAGTTTGTATTTGGTCCTCCAAATGTCAAGACATGTAGCAGAGCTAACAGGACCAAAACAAGGCATACAAATACCACTCTATCAGTTGACTCAAGGAAGGAAATTGCATAAAAAGAGAGTTCTATTCTAATTGTAGAAATGGAAATATTATTCTACATGGAAAAGAAATGAAGATTCTACTTATCCAAATGTAAATGATAACCCTAATTGCAGGAATGTAAAGTCTATATTACTTGAAAAAATGGAAACATTAATATACTTGCAGAATGTAAATTCTATGCTACTTGTAGGAATATAAACATTATTTTAATTGCAAAATGTGAAAAGTTGCATTGAAAGGGAAACTATCCTATGCAATAATAGTGCTTGCATTTGAAACCCTAAAAGAAGCATAAATTGATACAAATCCCTGCAATTAGGGTTAGCATTTAGATTTGGATAAGTAACATCTTCATTCCTTTTGCAAGTAGAATAATATTTCCAATTCTGCAATAAGAATGGAACTCTTTTTTTTATGCAATTTCATTCCTTGAGTCCTCTAATAGAGTGGTCTTTGTATGCCTTGGTCTGGTCCATTGCTTGAATATGGCATGAGTAGAACTTAGCCTAATATGCATATAACATTGTCACCTCTTAATTTTGTACGGACCCCAGGTTGATAATTAAGGTTGGTAGCCTTGTGAGTTGCAACACTCTTGTTGCAATACTAAGGCTCATCACTTTTTGGCACGATTACGGCGGAGGTTTCCAAGTAGTTGTTGTTTCTACTTGATGTTTCCTTTCTTTTTCATCTTTCTATTTTTTTGCATCAACATTGTTTGATTTGAAAAAAACTCAGAAAAAAAAGAAAAAAAAACACAAAATCTTTCATGCCTTGTAGGAGTTGGGATAATCAAGGGAAATTTCCACCAAAAGCCTTCACCCCTTCAAGCAGTCAACCATCACTCTTCTTTAGTGTCTGTGAATTTCCCACTCCAACCACAAGGGAGTTAGATAATCATTTAGGTGCAACCTAAAATCTTTGAAGAACCCATAGGGGAGGAAGAACCTATATCACCTATCTAAAACATGGATGAGTATAGGTTGACTGAGCTCTTCCGTATCTGAGAAAATAATATTGAGTCCATGATCAAGAATATAAGCCCCACTACCCTTCCACACTTTTATGGCCTAGCCTTTAAGGACCCTGACACATTCATGTTTGAGTTTGCTATAGTTTGTAGGACCTATGATTATATTTATGATGAATAGAAGCTGAAGTTGTTTCCCTCCACCCTCAAGGATGCAAGCTTTCGTTGGTTTATGAGCCTACCTGGAGGCAACATCACTAACCAACCACAAATGCAACAAGCCTTTAATGAGAAGTACATGGATTATTGTAGCTCCAAGGAGACAAGATCTTTAGGATCATCCTAGGGCCAAATGAGTCCTTAGAAGATTATGAGGAAATGTTCCAACTTAACTATAGAAGGGCTAACTGTACCCTTGACCTTGAATCACTCAAGCTTGTACTCCTCTAAGGGATTAGGGAGGATTGAATGGAGACCCTCAATATTTTGTCTGATGGAGATATATATTAGTTGACCTATGATGACATTAGGACAATGTTCAAGAATCATTATAGGGCTGCAAGGAAGAAAGGTAGGTTCAGTCAAGTCTTGATCAACTCTTCTCGCTCCACCTCGACCATCAAACAAGAGATAAGGGGTATGCTAGAAGAATCCAAGAGTGAGATGTTGCAAATTTTTTCCTCACATATGGATATTATGTAGATTAATGGTAAGTAAGAGGAAACATAAGGGCACTACCTACCTTTTGCCCCAGATGCACCAAGAGGCACCTCAAAAATGAGTGTCCACTGAACACCATAGAGGTCTGCTCCGTTTGTGAGGAGAACCATGCAATAGATGAATGTCCCTCTCTTCCAAGCATGAAGGTTATATATTAAGGGGTAAAGAATGGCTTGGAGCATCTTTGCTTCATCAACCAAAGGAGGCCACAAGGCCTAAACCCTACCAACAAGGCATGGAGGGTGCACAATATCCTCCTTACAATCCTAATTAGAATGCACCCTTCCAGCCTTGGTATCCTCTAGATCATCCATCATGGTCCATGCCTTATCCTTGGTACTATACTCCTCAATACCGTCCTCAACTTATCAATCCACCTTTCCAACTAGATCAACCTCAACCTCCTTAATGGGGCAACCCTTCACAAGCATAACCACCCTTCCCACATTTACCCAAGTTCATCAGTCTGCCAAGGTAAACATGAGAGTGAATATGTTAATTTTAGGTATGTTCTATGCTTAGAGCAATTTATTTCAATTTTCATAGTTAGCTCAATATCTTTTCCAGATTAGCAATCACATCAGCATTAAAGTAAATTGCAGATAGTTCGATAGAGAGAGAGAGATAGTACATTTACAACAGAAGTGCACACTTTGACTTATCTAATAAGAGCATAGATCATCTCTAAGAAGATGATACGTGAGATCAGTTGAAGACATGTTGCTTCAAATGATTCTCCAAGGTGACTCCTTCACCTAAAATTGTGCTACATCTCGTCATGCTGCACCTCATCATGCTGCACCATGTTGCATCCATCACCACAATGCTGGACCTCATGCCCGTGCTGCACTCATCATACTGCTGCACCTTATGCTGCCAGTGCTGTCCCATGTGCCACTGCTACACCATGCTACCATAGCTGTCCCATGTGCCATAGTTGCACCTTGCTAATATCAAATGAGTTTGCAGCACCATGCCTTTGTTTCCATGTCATAGTTGTTGTGCCAATTGTGCATATGCTGCCATGTCATAGCTGCTGCCCTATAGTGCCTTTTCTGTCCCATTTACTATCTAGCTGTCCCTTGTAGCACCATGCTTGCCACTACTGCCTAGTTGTATTACTGTAACTTCTATCCCTAATAATAATTCTATCCCAATTGTGCCATTATTACACTATGCCATTTCCATACCTAAATAGCCTTGCCATACCTTGCTGATGTCCCAATAGCCATACCTTCTGCTGCTTGCTACTGCTAATCTCTACTTAGGGTTCTATGCATGTACCCGTATGGTTAGGGCACACCAAAAAGATTACATCGGTGCCCTAATCATCTCCAAACATGCCACTTACTTCAATGGAAGGATCCAATGTATCCAAGGTGGTGTTGTAGGACTTGGGCACCTCCACAAATCTCCCTACAACAATCAACTCAGACCTGAAGCAATCTTCCAACTCCAGCACTATAAACAATCCTAACATATAGGGAGAATACCCCTGTTTTTCCTTGATATCCTTAGATATGACTACGGCCTGGTTAGGAGGGCCTTTCTAGGCCTCTCGGCCATCTAAACTTCACCTCCCAACTGCTGTTGTAGCAGTCCCTCACTGTGGCCTTATAAATTGACATATACACCCCAAAACCATGCACAAAACAATCATTAAACTCACGTATAGTCTACGACCTGATTTGCAAGGTAAGACTGCTCCAACGTGCCACAAAATAACCCTCAAGCCATCCTTCTTTCCTCCTACAATGTGGCTAAGAGTTGTGGCTCTTCTTCTCTAAAATCCGCACCCAAAACAATGATAACATCTCCACAAACTTGGCTACCTTCTAGACTGCTTAGATACTATGGTATAGGTTAGGGCTTTTCACTTGATTGCGTAGATACCAACGTATAGGTTAGGGTTGTCCTCCTTGTAGTGTTAGGGCTTCTCACTTGACTGCGTCCTCTTGGTTAGGGCAGATTGCAACTAGGGAATCCTCCTCCTAGATCTCTCTTCCACTAAGACCCAAAGTGAGTGGAGAGAAATCAAGAGAGGGATGAGCGTGAAGTGACTTTGAAGTCATCTCCTTTTATACTAAAGTGTTGAGCACATGTGGGTTTATTTGGTTGCTGTCTGACCTTGACGAATTGACTTATAACACAAATAAATTCATAACTCCATGAATACTTATTAGAATTATATGATCTTTAGATCAATCCTACACCTCTCGATGAGAGGGATCCAAGAAAAATATCCGCTGCCATAAATAAGATGACCTACATGGATTTTGGCCCTAGTTTCCAATTTTAACACTCCCTCTCAACTAGGGAGAACTCCATCCGCTGATCCATCTGCCAGACTGTACTATCTCTGCCATCAGTGCCCTGCACTACTCTTCTTTGCTCTACTTTTTTCTACTGATCTCTGCTCTGCTCTGCTGAACCATGAAGAAGAAGAATTGATCAAGAATATCTCATACCATTCTCTACTAACCCGAAGTCAGTTCCATGTGAAGAGAGTGTGTCATACCACTCTTACTGATTCCAGATCAGTTCTAAGAGAGTGAGTCATATCTCTCTTACTGACTCAAAGTCAGTTTCATTGATCCTAGATAAATATCACAAGATAGTGTCTCAAACCACTTATAGTGATCCCAGATCAGTTTCATTGATCCCAGATCAATGGAGGTCATCCTAGCATAGGGAGTATGGTAGATACAACGATGTGTCCATTGATAGTACTACTATGGTCCCTAACCCCATTTCTTGCTCATTGGCCAGATGAGAGGTACTTCCCATGAGTCCCCAGAGCTCAATGCATGTATCATGCAGGACCCTCATAAGAAAGTTTCTCAATGACTCCAAGTCGTCCGGGAAAGTCAGAAATTTGACCTTTCCTCGGGGCTTTGACATAATGTGTGCGACCTGTACATCAGTCTCTATGTGATGGAGCCTCCTCACTCATCGACATACCATATCCCATGTAAGGTAGTATTTGATGTCTATAAGCTAGAGAAATCATAGAATATGTGATTCCTCAACAATAAAATCCCCCCCTGGTTGACACAAAAGATCATGGTGGTATCCATCATGTGTACAAATAGCTCACTGAAGAGATTCCACAACCAGGTAGCTTCACACGAGGTCATACTTGTAGCTATGTATTCATTCTCTATGGTGTTCAAAGCAACCATCTTCTGCTTCTTGCTCATCTAGGATATCGAGCAAAACCCAAAGAGAATAAACACTTAGAAGTGCTCTTAAGATCCTCCACACTGCTTGCTCTGTCAGCATTCGAATAATCATGTAGCTTCACATTTCTAACAGTGTATCTCAATCCATGAGAGATTGTGCCCTGAAGATATCTCAGAAGATTCTTGGCACCAATCCAGTGAGGCTCAACCAAATATGAGCCCAACATGATAACTGCAAAACATATATCCGGACGAAAGTTCACCAAGAACATCAAAGTGAATGAGTTTATGAAACTCAGAGGTATTTCCCAAATTTAGTCTGGCATTACTACCACATAACTTCTGAAAGTTAAGCTCCATCGAGGTAGTCATGGATTGCAGTTCACCATTCCAAATTTGGAATCCAACTCCCTCTTACTACTGCAAATGAAAGGGTCTGCACCTGTTAGAAAGAGGTCATCCTCATGGTGCCAATATGAGAGGTCTATCATCCACAAACTTCAAGCAATGGTTTGGATCAGCTTCACTCCTAGTGAATCTTAGCATCATCAGACAACTATCAATCCTTTCATACTACGCCCGGGGTGTTTTGCTTTAGGCTATAGAGGGATTTCTTCCACCTACATACATGAGATTCCTGATCATGAATCTCAAACCCCTCGGGTTGTTCCAAACATGTGGACCTGCTACATGAGGGGAATGGTTCCCTTGTAAGATTTTCCTTCGGTACATCTCGAACATGTACCTTCATGCTCTTCTTGAATTCAGGCATCCATGTCACTATCTGACTCACATCGGGTAGGGTCCCATAAAGTAGACCTCCGGTGCTATAGATGATATGTGATAACTGACATGGTCCCTAATGGACCATCCTGCAACTTGATACAAATTGCCAACCCCGAACCCATGAGTAAAAGCATGTTTAAAAATTCTATTTTCAAACACATACCTTTCCATCGATGAATGCCACCCTGAAACCTTTGACTTCCATTGCCGAAATGGACACTAGGTTCTTCTTGCGATCAGGTGCATAAGAGAGATTCTTGTAAATGAATCGAATTACCCTCATCCAATTGAGGGGTAACATTCCCTACACCCTTTCCAGGATAGGTGGCATCGACTCCAAGTATAATCCCACGATTGTTTCCATCTCTACCAAATTAGAGAGAGAACCCTTATATCCAATGAAGTGCCTTGAAGCACTACAATCAATAAGCCATATTCCCAAAGAGTCTGAAGGAGGGGCCAATACAAGATAACACTTATTTATCTTATCAGAAATAACATTTGATTCTTGATACCTAGGGTTCCTTGCTTTCTTGAAGAGTTGGCCATTTCCTTGATGACCTGCATTAACTGTCATTACTTTGATCATTGAAGATGTCCTTGGAATGATTGTTATCATCATCAAGTGATGTTTCCCTACCATTCGGAAACTCCTTTGCATAATGGCCGAATCTTATTACAAATAAGGCACCTGCCTTTCCTTCCACCCTTAGATCTAGACTTCCCATTGAAGTGATCTTTAAAGTAGGCCATCAGAAGCTTCCATTGCACCACTTGGATAATATTATCTACTTCGATTTCACGCTTGGTGAATTCGAAGAGGGATGAAGAATCCAATGATCCTTTTGTCCTTTCCCAATTGTCTTCGATGATTTCTCTTTCACTCTTGCTTGGGCTTCGTCTTCACCTTAGCTCTGATACCATGTTAATTTTAGGTATGTTCTATGCTTAGAGAAATTTATTTCAATTTTCACAGTTAGCTCAATATTTCTAGATTAGCAATCACATCAACATTAAAGTAATTTGCAGATAGAACATAAACATAGATCGTAGAAGACAAGCCAAGACAAGAGGACACAAGATGTGGTGCTAGCCGGGGACAAACTCCAATGCGGGGAAAGCCTTGACCAATTCTTCTTATATGTTCTTCAATAGTTCAAGAGAGAGAGAGAGAGACAGATAGTACATATACAACAGAAGTCAACAATTTGACTTATCTAAATAAGAGCATAGATCATCTCTAAGAAGATGATACATGAGATCAGTTAAAGACATGCTACTTCAACTGATTCTCCAAGGTGACTATTGAGCCTCAAAATTACTCTTTCCCTAACAACTCTTCTCATTCCTTTTCTTTGTTTTTCCATAAGAAAGATGCATTCTCATCACCAATAACTGGTATATACTGTCTTGAGGAGGAAATTTAGTGTTTTACATGCTATGTGTTGTACCTTTGAGATAATAGTAGGTTAGGCTACCAATGCCAGAGCATCTAAAATAATTGTTTTGGAGGTTTTTGGTTTAAGTTTTTGGAAGACCAATGAATGAAGACAGATGTAGAATTAAAGTAATTAATCCTTTGGGGTATATTAATACTTCAGCAAAGGGCTGCTATAAAGCATTACACAGTGATATAGATAAAAAATAGTGATGAGTAGAAGACAACAAAAAAATATGATTATCACAGTTTCCAGACTGTAAAATAGAACAATCATAAGTTGGAAAACCTTTTGAACTACATTTGAAGATTCAAGGCAGTATACTTAATGCTTACACAAGATGCTGATGATTTATTGATTAGAGGGGATTAGCTACACAAACAGTTGCATTAATCCAATCTCTTAATATATGATCACTTCAGGAGCTTATAGGAATCAATTGAAACTATAATTGTTCCTCCCTAGATATCTCTGTAATTCATAAGCATATGAAGAAATAACACAATGATTGAAAACTAGAAAAACTTACAGGATAACAAAAAACTATGTAAAACCAGATTCAGAATCCTTTGCTTTGTATTAAGGTTCCAGAAAGATCGATTACATCAAGTGTATGCAAAAGCTTCTTTCAAAGGTGGATTCCAGGTTCAAAGTAGCGTTAAAAGTCAAAGACTTTACAAGTAGTGAGCTATGAATCTTGAACTCCGAACCATTTACAACTCTAGAAAAGAGTTATTTATACAATAACAAAACTAAGAAATATCCTAAAAATGTTCAAGATTTATTCTAGGAAAGGAAAAGATCTTCATGCAAGAATATAGGAGCAACGATTGAACTACTTCTTGCTGTCCCCTTTATTCAGTCTGTGCTGGCTTTTTGCACGATATTTTGCCCCTTCATGCTGCTTGGTTGTTTACATTCTTCATGCTAGCAGATTGCTTCATTTAACCTTTCATCTAACTTCTTTAAACTTTGTAAAATATGCTTTAACTTGGCTGAGTGACCTTTACGACGCTCATTTCTTCTTTACTGTGCATTTGAGATTTTTACTGTGTTTTTCACAGTAAATCGCCCATTTGGTCTTCCAACTGTTTAGCAGGATTTTTGTTTATAAACCTAAAACATCAGTCTTCTTTCCTGCAAAATACAAAAGCCATTAAGAAAAACATGGTGACAGAGGAGGTCTTGATGGATTTTTGAGCTTTCAAAGGCTATAGGAAGGAGTCTGGGGCAAATCGGAGGCTAAATGACGGCTTAAATGGCTGTAGAGGCATAATGGAGGCTGCTCTGTGTAAAACAGGCAAACAGAGAAAATGGTGCTGTTTGTTTAAATGGAGAAGAATAGTCTTACTTTTGAACTATCGGGTGAAAAAATGAACAGTGGCGAAAAGAGTACGAAGGGATTAATAAAGGTGGGAATGGCTTAATCATGTTTAAAACAGTGATTAGTGTCTTAAATGGAAGTTTTGGGTCATTTCTATGTTTAAATCGAAAATCGATTTAACACAGAAAATCATCGCAAAACAATACATGGTGGATTTGAAATTTAATGGAATCGGGCGGATAAAGATATCGGGTCCGAGATTAATCTCATATCGCTATCGTAATGGTGGGGAGTAATGGTTTTGGTCGGGGTTTGCGACAATAGGCAGATGCAATGTAGCGGTAAACTGAAATATATACATCGTCGGGTCCATGGCTTATCGCGCATCGCATTTCACAATGGCAAAGGGTTATGTGTTATAAGCGAGACTTTGCAATGGGAACGAACGCGATATGGGAATAAACTGTGATATATATAGCGTCGGGTCCGGGGCTATGACATATCGCATATCGTAATCAGCGAAAGATGCATTCATATGAAAGGTTGCGATTCTTTGCGATGCAATATTTATATAATACATAGTTTTATTATAAAACTATGGTATATGCATTTTTAAAGGCCTGTGGTTTCGCCGATGCGATCTTTGTGAATAATATATAGTCTCAAAACAAAACTAAGGGTTTTCGGATATTATATTAAAGGAGGTATATTATACGGGAAAGGGAAATTCTAAGGGTTTAATAGATTATGTTAATGTTAATATGGAATATAACAGAAAAGAGGAATAACACTAAGTATTATGTTTTTTATGGGTTTTTGCTTTCATAAATGCATAATACTAAGGGTAAAACATCTTTTGTAGGTTTTTCATGTAAAAAGGGATTTTATATGGGAAAAGGGAATTTATATGGTAAAAAGGGATTTTTCATAGTAAAAATGGATTTTACATGATGTTTTTACTTTTCCTAGGTAAAAAGGGTTTTTACCATAGGAAAAGGGATTTTTAATGGAAATGAATGATTATTTATATATGAAGGTAGGAAGGGGAAATTATTAAATATCTGAATGAATAAGGATGATGGAGGTTAATAAATTGACTTTGTAAACCTTCATTTTCTTCGTGTAACCACCTCATGAGCATAGAAACATGATAAATGTACATTTTGTCCAATCAACCATTACATTTCTACAACCTTTCTCTACTTACCCTTTGCTTATCCTATCATTTTTTTCTTCACTTAATGGGTGCATTTAAGCTAGCAAATCCTTATCATTTCTTCCTATTTTACAAAAGCAAACTATCTAAATCTACCCTTATAACTTCCAAGGGCTTAGATTAAACTAATGAGCACCTTATTATTCTCTACTTAACTACTAATCTGCCAAGATTAAACGGTTTGGACAGATCTTTAGTATCTAACTATAACATGAAATTTAAAGCATGAAGGAGTCAAGATTAAATATTTTCACTATCATGGGTTGTGTCATTTAAAACAAGGTGCACACAACCATTATTTTGCAGAAACAGAGTAGTGGCATTTAGACTTGCTCACTTTCAGAGTTTATTTGTTTTCTTTCTACCTAATATTTTCTTTTGCCTTGATTTTTTAGAGCAGCTAACCTAACATTTACTTTGATATGGACATCATCATCAAAAAAATATTTTTTTTAAACTAACATTTTATTCACTATTGTATGTCCATACCCTAACTTAACATTTTTTTTGGAAATATTCTATCTAATCAAAACCAAAAAATGCTACAACACTATGCTTTTATGTTTTGCTGTTTGAATAAATTTTTGTATATTAGCTACAGAACACAGCCCATTCTGCAGCTAACCGGTTGTTCTGTAGCTACTTCCATGCTCTAACAGGTTCCAGGTGTCAGAAGGAGAAATCAACCACATGGGCAGCTCTGAAATCATCGTGACATGGACTCTGTCCTATTCATTTAGCCCAGGTCAACAAAGAAGATGGCATAAGACTACAGTCAATGGATAAGTCAAACACAAAGAGACTGAGGGTAACATGACTCTGTTTTGTGGTTAATTAATATGTTTCATAGTGATGGGAAGTGTTATCTGGAGCCCTGTACCTAAGGACTCCAACAACCACCATGTCTTGGATTTATTTCTCCAGCAGCCGAGGAAGAAATTCTGCATATCTGTCTTCTACGTGTTTGGCTGTATCATGCTTTTCTCCACAAATAGTTATATGATTTCTCTTATAAATACTTGTGTAAAGCACTGAAGAAGTGAATAGTAATAATAATAGTTTTCATGTGAAATCAAAGTTCTAGACTCTGTAATTTTTGGACATTTTGTGTCCTTGTTTTAATATGAGAAGATCGCATGTTTTTATGAACATCTGAATGAGTTTTCTTGGAGTTGATTGAGCAAGCGTAGTCTAATCAGTTGTAGAGGGCCCTTGCACTGAAGAGGTTTTATTTTATTTATTTGTCTTCTTCTTGTTAACTGTAAATTCATCACTTTTCTTTCTAAAACATTGTTTATAATCATTTTTCTTACTAATAGTGTTTATAATTTAGAGCAGTTTCCATTAGCTTGATTCCTCTTTAGTTCTTATCAATAGTTTAGAAAATACATTGTTGAATAGTTTACTTCATTTACTATTTTGCTAGTTTAAATTCTCAGTTAAACTGATCAGTGTCATTTACTGTCTTTTCCATTTCATTTTTAGTTCAAAATACTAACTCATGGTGTTAATGAATGTTTTTGGAAAACCCTTCAAGTTGATAATTCATCCCTAACTAAGTGGTTGAACATTTCATTTATGTAATGAGTTATTTCTGCATCTTTGTATTTGCTTTCTCTTTGATTAATGAAGTAAAAAATTACTCAAATGTCAT